>DWME01001589.1:0-24079 GCA_018244795.1 Parelbella ahira ahira
GCAAAAAGTGTTCTATTGAACCAATTTTGAATAAATGACATTTGAATTTGAATTTGAATTTGAATTTGAATTTGATTGAAAAATATGCAATCATTATATTGCAGTTGGTTTGTCCAATGGACGTCATGTAAGGTCCCATAGCAAGTAAGTTATTATTATGAACTTTATTTCAAACGAATTTATTATTATTAATTTTGAAACATAGTAAATAAAAGACCTTAAGAACATATCAATCTAAACAAAGCCATTAGACTAACGTTTCAATATTGAGCGCAACGTGACGTCGCCCAAAGACAAACACATCAATCCCCTACATATAATCAATCATCCCTTCATACCATCATTCATAGCTTTACACCTCACATGTTAGATTAAGAATATGTTACCGGCACATAGCATGGCATATTGAAATAAAAAAAAATAAAGAACTGGTACTTAAAATAACGGAAGCCAGAGTATTAAAATTATACACCGTCAGCATATGATGCAATATTTGCTATACATTACATTTTAATATTGGAACGGTGAATATTAGAAAATATCGCGGATACAGCGATGCTCAATATCGCCCAAGCTATTCCAGTACGATTTACCATACATTTCATTGGTACGTTTAATATAGGTACAGTAAATACTTAGAAAATATTAATGTTTCAATCACAAAATATTCATTTTGAAACTGGGACAGCGAATACCTTGAAGAGTTAGATAAATATCGCCATAAGAACGTCTATTCTCGATTTTATTTTCTTAATTGAACAGCTACAACTTTAATGATAGGGTATTGTTCAGAGCTTAAGAGACCTGGTTTGACGATAATAATTTCAGGGCTAATAAAATGAAGTAATAATTTCAATGGTAGAAACGTTCTATTAAAATAATACTACTCCCTATTTAAAAAGGATTCGAAAATCTTACTTTTTATTATTAAGTAGCTGCTTTTGATTTGTTATACCACGCTTCGTGTCAGATAAGAAATATAACGTAGTAGGAACTTGACTCCTTTTTACTAAAACAGAAACTAATTTCTACAAAGTATCAAATTTTAAAGCTTCTTCCTTTATAATAATACCTACTATGCTCTGAAATGGCCAATAGAAATTAATCATACTATTTGTTTCTTAGTACACCTGAGATTTGTTTCTTACACCTGAGCTATACAGACTTACAAAAACATTCAAAAAATCTTTGATATAAAAGAAAACAAGGAAACTTGACCCACTTTTTCATGTTTCAAATTTCGAAAAGACAAATAAAAGTACTGACGCAATGCAATTTAAAAAAAAAATCGAATTTGTACCATGAAACTCTCAAACATTTTTAGCGTTAAGTAATCCGTTAAAAGGAGAAATAACGCTGAAGTCAGATTACTTTGTATACGTATGCTAAGAAGACTGCGCACTGTGCGTGTGATGACCGGACTGTACAAAAATATAATATATTCAACAATATAATACTAATGCCGGATAATATGCTAATATACGTGACGTGATGCTCACCTAGCAGTAATAAAATATCAACCAATATACGAAAATTCAATTCACTTGGCATTGACAAATACACCGATCTACATATTTGTAAAGCGTCACGTATCACACAGATATTATACAAAGTCTGTTCATCCGCAGTTTTCGAGTGTATGCCTGCGTGTGTACACTATGGCGTTAACATTTTTTGTGAGAGGATACCTACATCAAATTTGGAATGATAAAAACATAAACAATGGTATGATATACAATATTATTATTCTTTTTTGTACACCAAAACATAGAGAACAAGAAACAATACAAAACTGAAGCAGGCATACAGAAAGCGGTCTTGTCGCTAACAAGCGATCTCTACGTGACATAATGCTGAATTTGTGTATAAAAACTAGTTCAGTCTAATGCATAGTCATCTTAAGCCCGAAGGCGTTTGTTTTGAGTGAATGCTAACAAATGTATCGCTACGACCCTAAAGTGGGATCGGTCTCGGAGCCTTAATGTCTGTTTTGTAGACTTTTCGCGCCTTTGTTACGACTCGGCCTCAAATGAAACAAAGGTAATAGAACAATGGACGCTGGGTTTTTGCGATTTCTTCAACAGAATCGTATTGCTATTTGACTTTCTGATCAAAGTAGTTATTGTAAGTTCTTGTTCTCATGTTATTCCAGGAACATTTATTGTTCTCGCATTTCAAATGTCATTTGCGAATTTATTTATACAGTTGGTGGTGTATAATAATGATGTAGACTTTCTTACATTTATGTACATATGTTATTCTTGAAAATATTCTCTTGTATATAACACACAACTTCCTCACTCAAAATAGACTTGAGGTAAATTATGTATCTATTGCTGATCTGTGTGGGAGGATGATCTAAATGATGTTTTTAGGGTATCTACTGTCTTCTAACCAATTTAATAACATTTGGTATTCTACATGAAAATATGTTAATAATATATCTACACATATAAAATTTGTCAAACCATATTTCCCTGCGAAGTGTATCCATAAAGTTTGAAAGTACACTTAGGGTGTATTAAAAAATCCCGTAATAGGTTCTTCGCACTGTACTAACACGTCGCTGTGACGTCATCATCCAAGTCTCCAATTTATTGTGCACGCGTTGTAATATACTACAGTTACTTTTTTAAAAGTGGGATTGTCTTACGCTCCTCTGCTTAAATCGGTGTTTACCGAGGCGATGTTACGTTTTTTGCTTTATAAAAGAGTTCTTTCCACGACACTCATCCAATCTACTTTCAATATTTAGTCTTGTTTTAAAACAGGCTAACTCAACTTTTAAATAGCTGGAGGCAGATAATTTACAATGCAAATTGACTGTTGTTGAATTTCAATGCAAGCGAATAGAAAGTTCCAGATTGAACTGTTCGACGTTTTATCGAGAGCAACTTTGAACGTTTATGAGATTCGACGCTTTTCTTCTTTGTTAATTTGAAATAAAATGAAGAATTGTTTTTCGTTTAAAATACTGTTTTCGTTAATAATAAAAACTCAGTTTAAGTTTATGGTGTGTTATCTTACCAAGATGGTATATCGTTGTAGCGCTTGTTTCAGTACAAAACCTTTGTTTTTATTTTAGGCGTTATTTTTAGTAAGTATTGTTCAATTTTTAATTAATACAGTTTACTGTTGATATTACAAATAATACTGTACTTAACTTTTTTTTTTTCAAAATTATATGACGTTACCGGGCTTTACACAGACTAATTAATCCAGTAAGTTTAACGAGCTGTATTAGTCACTACATCATACTGGTTATTTCTTTCAAGTATAGTTTGATTTCTCTACACTATCGTCTATCATGTTCTTTCTTATTATACTTTCAATATATGTATATTCATATCAGTATATTAATAAAAGAAAAATAAGAGCTTAAACAATATGGAGAAGCATTGTATGTAATTGAGCCATGTCAAATACAAAACAGTAGGTCCAACTCACTGTTCCACGTTGAGTAGGGTATGATATATAAGAAGGCAAGGCGTTCAATAAGGGAAGTGAGCCCTATGTTATAACAAACATAAACAAGTAATGCGTCGTTGGTCGAGTAGTGTCATAGGGCGACTGCCAATCGGGAGGTCCTGGACTCAAATCCCGGGTCAGACACTATTGGATTTTTCTAATTTAGAATTTCTATTACTGTCTCAGAGTCTGAATCTGTACCCGATGTACGGCCACAGGCTCACCACGTGTTTATTCAATGGAACTCAAACGTAATTGGTGGAATTTGGGAGTGTACTGCACTTCTCTGCCTACACCTTCGGGGATTACAGGCGTGATGTTACGTCTAAGTAAATAGGTATGTAGACTGGTAAGTATGTATTTAGAAATTGCTATATATGCATATGTTTGCCAATAGTTTGGTTAAAATGACACAATCTCTACTTATATGGAATCACATGTACTCGCGTGAGCTGTCACAAGATTTTATAATTGTTTTATATTTAATTTGTAAGACAGGTTCACTGCAACGCAACTGAATTTTAATCATAAATAACTTAACAAAGCTTAATCCTTGACATAAATTTATGTCAAAGAACATTTAAATGAAGACAGCCGGAACACTTCGCAATCTCCCAAGTTAGTGCATTCGCGCTGTGAAAGATTCAATTATACCCACCAAAGGAATAATCTTGCTGCGTTAAGATTTCTGCAGTCGCTTTACGCGCTTCAAGTTCGTCAAACGTGTGCCTTAAGTTATAAACTTGGCATGCCCCGGAAGGGCAGAGACGATATAATAATAACAGATAACAAAATATATTTTTTTAAATCAGAAACAAATATGTATGTATATGACTACAGGTGAACGAATGAATCTTTTGTAAGAATGAACATAAAATTTTAAACTATTTATTAATCCACAAATAACAAACTATACCGCCTGTGGAAATAAATCGTTTTATTGTTTTGCACATTTATTCTAAATATTGTACAAGAGTTAAAATTTAGAATAACGGATTTAAATTTGTCCTGTCTATTTACGAATTTTAAATTCATTGATAATCGTTCGTTATTCATTCATTCAATCATTTTACATTTTAAATGTCGAATAAATGAATGAGCGGTGACGACCGAATCCTCGTTTAATTCGTTCACTGTAAACCCAATTCAAAAATTTTGAGTAAACGCAAAATGTGCTACGAACTTATGTAAGAGAATACGAAAAGCGCATATAGAATCTTTTAATACTGATAATAAGCTTGTTGTAATGGCAATTATATTGGTTACGATCAACAACTAAGCAAAAACCAGATTAAATGTTGATTGAGAGCGAGTACTGTTAAATATTTCGTAGCTATCTAGGAATGTACAAGTAACGTACTAGTATATACCGGCTCACTCGTTACACACGCGTAATAATCGTACATATATATCGGATCCAAGGTCAAGCTATATTGGTCAAAATAGCGACAATATTTGTAATAAAAATTATTTACAAAGAGTTCTTTTATTGACAATGTTTTCGGTTCGGCTTATGCTTTGAACCATGCCTACGAAACCTCACTAATATTCTGTTACATTACTATGAGTTCCAAGGCGAGGGAACAAGAGAAAATTAGTCTTATTTGATGCAAAGGCGCTTAGACAAAAAACTAGGCCATTTACCCGTTTGAATATGCACAACTACTTTTTGAGCGCAGCTTTGCTCGCGTAGAAGTCGATACATTTCAATTGGTTTTTCTGTTAACCCAGGATGTCAATTTAAAATTTCATTTCATAAATCATTACCAATTTCATCATTCATCATTTCAATCATCATTAATTTCATCAATTTGCCTTATTTACTAACCGAGAAAACTATAGTACATTGGTCCTCCTCTCAGAATGAGAAGCGTTAAGGCCACGCTGACCACAATATGAAGGTTGATAGATTCCATACACATAAGAGAACATAATGAAAAACTCTAAGCTAAATAAACAGGTTTCCTTGCAAATAGTTACAGATTTCCCACAATGTTTTAATTATAAAAATAGTGAATAAAACATCGCTAGTTATATTCCACTACAGCAATTTTCTCAGCAGTCCATATTTCACACATTAAGATTTCATATAGCTCTCACATTATCATATCAAAGCGAAAACTTCAAACGATTTGTGTACATAAAAAAAAATCCAGTAACACCTTTTGAATTCCTTCAAAGCGATATATATTTTTCCGGAATTAATAAATTACTTATTCATTATAACAGCGTCACGGTAATCTTATTTCTAGAGAAAACATTTCTCATGTAACTTGGTCCCCTTATTTCGTGTTAGCGGTGGAGCAAATACATTTAATTGGTATTAAAGAATTATATCTGTATTTTGCATAATTATATAGATTTTATAGAATTTTGTCATATAGCACAGTCGCCTAATAGATTCAGCTCTTCTGGAATAGTAAGAACAATCGAGAAAGTACATTTACGCGCTTCCTACATAGACGCCAGCTTTACTCGAGTTACCACGAAACAGGCGATTTCCAGTTTACGGCATATTTTGGATATGGAATTTTCGTCTACAGCCACAGACAAATTAAAGGTCCAGGAAGGTTAATTCACTTAAAAACGCCCACAACATTGACGCCATTCACTTGACCGCTGAGCGGACTTGACCTTCGACCCGGCAGATTAAGGATGCGTAATCTGCCTTCCTATAGTCAAAGCGAGACCATTCAGAGCGAACCACTTAGCGAGTCGATCCACTGCCCTGTTCAACCTCTCCTCAAGCTGATGTAGATGGTATGACGCCATCAGTGAACATTATCATATTACATAACAGCGCCTTAACCGTTGTCATTTTGAGATGAGACCCGTATCCCGCAGTGCAATAATAAAAGGGTCGTTGACAAAGTTATCGGCGCCAATCTCTGAGTAGTGTTCACCGTATAGGTAACCCTTATAATGTTTAGTATGTTTTGCATAAAACCTTACAGTGTTAAATTCACTCTTTCGAATCACATACTTACCTGTAACCCTGTGATAGTTTCACTGAACAAATGTGCGAGTTGGCAAGTTTCTCTCAAAGTAATATCATTGAAACAAAGAATGACATGATGAAGAGAGTAGGAAGCGGGTTAGAATGAAAAAAAGAGAGAAATAAAGAAATCATATCTACTTTCAGAAAATAAATTTACAGTACAGATATCGTATAAACGCGTTTATTAAAACTATCAATGATCCTATCTAACATGGCAACTTTGTAAATTTTATTTTATCACAGCAATAAGGGGGCTATCTTTAAATGTTGTATGGGAAATATATATACGTACTTATGAAATCCCTCATTGTTGATCAGACCTTAATAATACCTAAATGGAAGATACTATTGTCCATACGTTCAACCGTACGATAAATATTTCACCAATCAAACGTTAGATTTGACGCCGAACAATTTAGTTGAAACGCTTTGAATAACAGTCCATTGGATTTCGCCCTTTGAAGTCGCCTGTTGTCTATGTAACTTTAGAGGTATTTTCACTCGAACAATTCGTTTATATTCGAGCAGCTGGAGCGTGATGGCCCTTGGTGATATTTACGGTTATATGAATGTTCGTTTGGAACTCATTAATCATATTGTAATCATTACACTTTTATTTTATTTGATTAATGCAGAAGCGCGGCATGTCTCTGAGGATAGAGATACTTGACATACATTACTCTCTGCCTACCCTTTAACAATTCGGGCATGATGTCATGGTAAACAACTTTTAACTTTAAGGATAATAAGAGTACAGGGCGCGGTGGCACTTATTATATAGATATATGTCGAGGCTGAGACAGGTTCATAATGATAATGACAAAGATAATTCAAAGGATATAGAAATACGTAAAAATTAAATTATAGATTCTATGACACTTGGAGCTTTTAAATGCTTTTTTCCCGTTCGCAGTATTCCGCAATTTAATTCCGTCCGGAAACAATTAGTAGAGGATGGCGCAGAAAACTGCGATTCATCGTTTGCTTCGAAACGAATTTCCTTTCTTAAATTGAATGAATACAATCAGAGTTTATAAAACTTCGTCTTGATAAATTTTAGGTGAAACAGTTGCGAAAGCGTCTACAGATCAATTAGATTGACGGTTACGAACATAGCATGTATGAAAGTTGCGATTATAGGTAGGCCCTGAAAAAGGTTTAAAGTTCATTATTTTAAGGGCTCGTTAATACTACTGTAAAAGAATGGTTTGAAAGACTGTATCGAGCGGTGAATCTCCCAAATATAAGGCGTAAAGCTTACAATACAAGTATTATTTACATTTTAACTACTTATGTGGTACTTTAATATAAGTTCACCATACGTACATTTTTCATTACAAAAACTTAAAACTTCATTCCCGAAGAAAAAAATAACCACAATCACAAATTAATTTCATAGCTTTAGCTCGCAGTAATGTTTTTAAGGATTACTTTATAGCTCTAAATTATCTTACACATGTATAAATTACACTGTATTTAGGAAAATTTTATAGATACAGCGTGTTAAGTTTATATTTTAAGCACCATGCTTTTAGCCGCTAAGTAGCTTTTTAATTCTAAATTGAGGTCTCCACGCGCTCTAGATACTTCACCCGCGCAGCAAGTCATTGTCAGGCTTACTTTGAAAAGAACAAAAAGCTATCCACATTCTACATAGATGTAAATAAAAAAAAATCACCTCAGAATTTTCTAAAGAAAAATCCCGCAAACCAACCCCTATTTGAGGAAAAGTTATGAAAGGGTCATAATAATATAATGAAAATAAGCACAGCGGTAATTAAAACGAGCACGAGACCGGAAGAGTTCTAAAGGCAGGTGCAGATTATATTATTTGAAGTCATCCCTCGAGGATGTTTTTCCTAATTACTAGATTAAAATACTTACTTCTTACTGCAACGAGTCTCAATTATAAAATAACTAGCAATTTTAATATTAAAACGCCTTCTTGACTGTCTCATTTACACCTGGAACTCCTCTCAGAATAGCAACAGTTAAGATGTACAAATTTACTTACTTCATTTTCAATATGACAACAGGTGAAAATTAATCATAAATCTCATATCATTTTTTATAAAATAAGGCGTGCGCCGAGATTTAAAACAGGGTCCCAGTGTGTTCAGTCCTAAGACACTGTGACCGTTATACGAGTACAACTATATCGATACAACACATCGAAATAAGTTACAAGCAACTGCAATCTAGATTTATAGCGACAATGCTTCCATATGGAAGTGCGCTCAGACAAGTGTGCGAGTATTTTCTTATCTTTATGGTTTCGCATTAAAATCAGAGAGCCGCGCCAGTGGAATAATTGCTTAGATAAATATCACGGGCACAAAGCGAAAGGGTTGTGGGGGTTGATATGTAAATTAAGACAAATATGCCGCTTTTACCCGGTTATTTGCGATCTGATTGGGGACAGCTGGCGGTGGGTGTGCGAGTATCATTTGTTGGGTAATTAAATCTTTGGGGTACAGGTTCGATTCCGCTGTCATGTGCGATTTAACTTTATTCTATATTGTACATCGTTTAACGGGGCTAACAAACTGTTAGTCTAATAACTGCATTTTAATAATAATAATAATAATTTATTTTTCACAGTTATATCTTAGTTGCATTGCATTTATTTTTCACAGTTATATCTTAGTTGCATTGCATTGTATAATAACGGCATTCCCTTCAAGTCTGTTCTTCGAGTAGTAAAAATATACTTGTACCTAATTATTTTCGTCACCGTTTTGGTGTAACTTGCTTATTATGAAATGTTATATTGATTTACAAGTAATTCTTTATTGGTAATGTTATAATTTGTAAATACATTTGACACATATTGAACTAGAAACATAATTTGTTCAGATATTGAACACTGATTTAACTAGAAACTCACAAATAAGTTAAAAAACTGTGCAAATATTTGTCAACATCGCTAGTTAATTAAAGTTAACTGGCTCAACCTACCAATGAACGTTGCACTCTCTACAATTAACTGACTATTCGGACTATAGATAATTCATCAATGTTCAATTGAATTCCAGACCATTATCACAAACTAGTTTCTGATCGAATACGAAGCAAAAGTTAAACGTTTAGAGTTATAAATGGCTACAGTGAAACGTAAAATAACTTTTGATCCGCATTAATCGTTGCTCTTCGACGATTATTTATTATGGATTGCTAAAACTAAATAGTTGGTAACAACCGTCACAGTTGTACGATGATTTTTCTATGCCGATAGTTTTAAGGCGTTCGTTAATCTCTATACTACTGTACATAACTAGAAACGAAGAAACACACATCGGGAATGTAATATTATAAAACAATAATATTTTAATTTTTTAGATAATTAATCATAACAGAATATTGAAAATGTTATCGCCTGTCAATAAAATGCAATGTTGCTCGAATAATAGAGCTTGCGTTAAAATTAATCCAGAGAGAGAAGAGAAAATTCTTTGAGAATCTCGCTTTGATTCATTAAATGATTCACTAGATTTACTTGAAAGATCAGATTTGATCTTTAGATCATTTACCATAATGTTATCTATATACGTCTTAACACTTGTTTTGTTTTTGTAATGTATAAGTACAATGTACATTTTATACGAAACAAATCATCCAAAGCTGATAACAGAAAGTTCGATAAAACATTGTACTAAAGAGTGTTGAGCTGCCTTTAATAAGTTTCTCTTTATTACGTCATGATACAATTAGGTGGCATAAAAGGCAGACTTAATGCTCATAGGACTCTTTGCTACTCTATCTTTGGCGTAAGCAGATGAACATCACAAGCTATATAAAAACATAATAAACGGTGAAAAATATATACATAAAGTAGAGGAAACGATGTAAACACCCACAGTGTGGCAAAAAATAAATATATCGGTAGAAATAAAATTGTAAAAGACTATATTATTTCATATCCAACATTATCCCCAAACTTGCAAGTTTCCAATATTTGGATAATATTTTAGAAGAAACTTTTGCAAAGGTCAATTCCTAAGAGATACTGAAATACGTAAAGAGTGTGGCCTTTAAGGCTTTGGACCTATCGGAAAATGGATACGATAAGGTTGATGATAAATTAAATCAACTAGGCTTCAATCTAAATCATACTTAAATGTACATTATACTCGTATATTCTTGTCCTAATTGAAATTTATGAAAAACAAAAACACGCACTTATTTTTTTTACTTTTTAGTCCATTTTTTAATATAATCCATTTCCATTAGTCGGTTTTACCTGTTACAATTTTTGTTTACACCGCTAATGCTCGAAATATTTACATAAGCGTAATAGTTAGATACGTGGAAGTACTAAAACGCATAAATATGTCTCTGTCGTTGCGAGTTTTATGTTTCAATATTGTTTGAAATAGTCAATGTACATGCTTATCTGAATCATTGCTATCATTGGTGCTGGCCTAGTGGGGTCTGAGGATCCTGGGTTCAAATCCATGGCGCGCACCTCTTTACAAAGGTGCGTTTTAAATTTAAATATAATTTGCTAACGGTGAAGTAAAACATCGCGAGGAAATCTGCACACCTTAGAATTTATGAAAAAACATCTACGATATGTGAAGTCTGCCAACACGCACTTGGCCAGCTTGGCAGACCGTGGCCTTAACCTCCTCATTATGAGAGGAGACCTAATTTTCAACAGTGGAATGATAAAAAAGGGTCGAAAATGATTATTATTTTATTTATATTGAGTAAATAAATATTTTCTTACTATTGATGAATACTTATAATAAATAATAAAATGTATTTGCAAAGACCTTACCTTTACCCTCACCGCTGACCCTCAAATTTTTAAGTAGTGCGCTAAAAAAGCTTTTTTATATAAACCAATAAAATTGTGAAGCACATCGTAAACATTACTCATAGAGAACTTAAAATAGATACTTCGAGACAAGTTTCTTTAAATCTCCAAGTTTATGAAAGTTATAAACTCTCATAGCGAGCTCTCACGAAACTAAACAAGTACGAGGAACAAGCATCTTCAACGGGTTACGAGTAGTTTTATACTTGTTAACGAAATATGGGTACGAACTTATACTTTCAGACAATAACTCTCACGTAGTTAATTGTATCGGGCGTTACTTTGCGGAAATCCATTACTAATAACTTGTGTAACTTGGGAATATACAAGGATATGGATTATGGAATTTTATACGTCTGTGCAGCACCTACGCGGTATACATCATAATACATAACATTTGTAATAAGTATCAATGAGCTGAGACGAGCTTCATTGGAGTTTAACGCGTTATAAACGATAATAGCTCAGACCGGCTGACTGTTTAACGCGCTTTCAACATGGCAACTTTGGTAAAATTTTCCACCCGTAGTTCCTCATTAAACAACCAAAAGTATCTCGCGTTGGTTTTCTCTACAAGTTACCTACTAGCGAACAACAACCTAACTAACTTTACGTTCTCCAAACGCTAGCTGACCGCAATATTTTTCGTATATATTTGGACGTATATCATCTCACAGTCTATCCCAATCTAAATATTCAAATAAAAAAATACATAATCGTACATATGTACATAGTACATACCTACTTTAAACGCTTGGAAGGAGACCTACAATTAAGGTGTAAACATTTAATTAACCTAAACAAATACCCCTCTTACCAAAGTAATTACCTGAACACCGAGGTAAGTAACTATTTTAATAAATTTTGCATAATAAGTAACTAAATTACCTTGAATATTCAACTCCTTTAGTTTCCAATATAATATTAGTCTGCGATCGCCGACAGTGTAAAGATATTTATGTTTTCACACAATTCTTATTTCCCTTAACGATCGTGAAGAATCATTTCTCACTATCATTTGCATTCATCACTAGAACTTTATTCATTTACATAATGCGTTTATGAATACATTTACCCTGGGAGACGGGAACTTTGTCTTAATTGTCTCTTTATTAAAACTTTCCTTAAGATGTATTTTTCATTAAAGTCAATGAGAAATGAACTATGCATTAAATTTTCAAAAAATGAAGAAATGAACTATGCATTAAATTTCCGTAACATAAGAAGTATGTTTATATTTATAACAATCAGTTGTAATTAATAAAAGAGAGTGGTCATGTGAAAGTACGTCAGATCTGTAGAGACAGAGTTATTTGACACTCGTTTCTTTATGCCTACCTTGTAAAGGCTCCATTACTACGTTATCATATACAATAAAAACAAGCAATAATTCTCTATCGGCTTAAATTTTAATTTTCCACTCCGAAGGTCCGGGACTTAAATCCCTCACACAGACCTCTGACTTTAAGGAATTTATACGTTACCAAGGTGACAAATTTCTCGCTATGAAGCTGAAAGAAAATATCGAAAGAAAAATTATACGTCATAGAGTGCTTTATAACATTCTCTGAGGCGAGTGAATTCTGCCAACCCGCACTCAGTGTGATAAACTATGACTTTTAAAATATTATGTTTTAGTGACACCCGTGATCATCTGTAAAATGATAAAAAGATTAATAATTATGAAGAATTTCATAAATCTTAATAACTCATAGCACTTTAAATACGTAATCGTTATAATTTTTTTAGGTTATTTCATCATATGTAAAAAATATTTCGATCCTTATATATGCAGGTACTCGTATATCATGTGGGGACATGAAAGAATACGTTGATAGTACACAGCGCAAGCGAAAGTCATATTTGAAGACAATACTTCTGTTACAACTAACGCCATCTCTGTGAAAACTTTGAAACCTACATAAAAACCTTTATATTATGTATTTCTTATTTTTCCCTTTCATCGAAGAAAATTAGGCGGTGAACAACGTCTTTCTTAAGAAACCTTCTAATGACTATTTTTACTAGTAAAATATTGTGTTTCGGTTAAAAAGGTGCATTGTCTCTACCTGTATACTTACTGGATACTCGTGGTCCTTAGTAGTAATAACACGCCTGCGACCAGCCCAAATAAATCTTCCATATATATTATACAGTAATATGTCATAACTAACCTCTCATTCGGACAATTAGGTATACCACTTGACACTAAAATCTAATAAAACTTTCTCGTAACATGTCACGAGGTTCGTCAAACTATTTGTTTTACAATAATGCAATTACCTAAATCAATACTTAGTATTGAATACGAATATATTAAACACATTCCATTCACATAACCGATTGCGATTTTCCAGATTTAATTTAATCAAAACCTGCATTAATCACGATGTACATTTTGCGCTTGGCTATGACATAATGCGCCGAGTACACATGGCGAATATTGGGTGTAGGTAAATGAATAGGGGAAATATCTGTTGTTTAGAAATAAATATTAGTATTAGAAATTGGAATATAGGGAAGATATGTATATTGAAATATTGAAGATACAGTAACGTAAAAATGCAGAATCATTACTTTTTATTAATTTCGACCCATTTCGATCGATCCATTTTTATTGAGAGTTTCATTCTAATATTATTTTATAAAGTACATTCATATAAGGCAATATTCGAGCTCAATACGCATCATGATACCTGTATATCCCCAAAGGAGTGGGCAGATGAATGTGGTACACTTCCACGTTACACCAAATACGTTTATGTAAATCCAGACTCCGAACTGCTCTGGGAATTTAAAGTAAAAAAAAACTTTTCCCCATACAGGATTGAACCCAGGACCTCTCGATTTGTAGTAGTGCCCGCAACCACTCGATCAACGAAGCAGTCCAATAATATATAGGCAGCAGAATCAAATATAAAATTAATTAATTATTATATTCAATTAGATCCCGTTGAAAATTTTTTAATTTCATTAATGGTCCACAGAAAGGCCACATGTGCAAGATTTACAATCACCTTTACAAGAAAATGCTATGTCAGTTTAAATTCTCACATACTAACCGCTCCGTAACAATACTGCCATTCATTGTCCTGCGGTCCAATAAATGAAGATAGGATATAGTCCACACTTCTAACAGAAGCTTTCAAACTACATCAAAACTTGCCGGTCAGAAGCGTCTTTCCATAAAAAACGGAAACAAGACTAATTAAAATTCTCTCTGATGCACAAGAACGTCCACGAAAGTTTGCTATTAGCGATCATTTATCTAACCGTCACTGTACTCGACGTTGCATTCTGCAACCCTATGAGAACCACAATTCCTTTAGCATGAAAGAGAAGAGACATTGTCAGTAGTTTAATTGTTTCCAGGAAGTATCACGTTTCTCATTAATAACGTCTACGTCATTAACCTTGATAACTTCCTTATAACTTGCGTCCCTGTAACGTGTCCTCAGGGATATTACCGTGCTTATGGGGATAACATCTTCGTCTTAGGAGTTATCTGATAACCTATGACCTCGCAGTAAAATCATGAGTTTCCTGTTCGTTACTTCAAGATATTCAGAAAGGTTGCAGCCTTTTGTGACCACAAACTAATGTCAGTGGCAACAACTTTAACTAGTTAAAGTTTAATTGTTTTTAAGTTATATTTCTTGTGAAAATATTTTTTGTATATTTTTGTTGTTTACAGCCATCAGTGAATATGCTTTCTATAAGTTTAACAATCCTAATAATTAATACTATACAATATGTATACTAAATTAATAATACTTTTTTCGTTTGAACCGCAACTAGTTAAATTCTCGAAGTCCTCTTTAATTTTTCTTTTTGCTTATCCCCCCATCTACCCCATCATCGTAACGAAGTATAACTAAGGATAAACTAGTAAATACCTAATTCTATTATGGTCTTTTTTACGTATTCATACTATTTTTAACAATAAACAAAATCAATAATTAGTGTGGACAATTAGTTAAAAATACACAATGTTGTTAAAAATTAAGTGCCCTTTCTTGTTTCTGTATATCATTTTGCTGAAGATGAAACGGCATTCTACAAATTAGCCTATTTGTTCAACTGCGCACGTTGAAAATACAAACGACAAAATATTTTTCGCTTAAAAAATGAATGTGCACTTCATTATTTTTGTAAACGCGCTTTCAATCGAGCAGAAGCTTTTCATTTCCATACCATACTTTACATGTGTATCTTACATTTTTAAACCTCAGAGAATTGCATCCCCAGCTTATTGGTGTTCTAAATTTAAAATCTTGTTACTTACCTTTTAAACGTAGTTAGATTTTTAGCCAGTAATAAAGCTAGGTTTGAAATAAGAACAATGCTGGCTGAATATACGTTCACTGTTAATTTCAATTATAATCTCAATTATCTTTAACGGGTTACTCGTGATGTACACGACGAGTCCCTAATTTACACATTCGCATATTTCTGTTGACGAAGGCAGAGTCAATATGTATTCAGAGAGACGAATGTTGACATTCAAATTGAAAACTTTGATATTTCTCAGCGAGAAATTCTTTTATACAAATATAAAGCAACGTTTTAGGAATTATTCAAGTTTTATTTGAACGCGTTGAAAATATAACGCATTTCGTGTTTTATTTTGAAACCGCTATACGTTAACGAGTTTTTATATTGCATAATGCCCGACATTCAGTCTAAACTTTGTCTGCATATTTCCGTTTTCACGGTTTGCGGGTATTTTTTTTAATTCAAAGTGTATATGAATTTATTCAAGCTGTATTTATTTGCGCTAACACTTAGGTTCTTTCCAAAAACTGTTATAGGATGCAAGAATATAAGGTGGAATATAAAATAAGTCCTTGAGTTTTTTTTTATACTTTTTCCTTAAACAATTTTTCCTTCAATCTAATTTTTTCTTACTTTCTTCATCCTATTTTAATAAATATATTTTTTTTTATTCCGTTAAATTCTTCTAAGTCGAATTACATCAGGTCCTAGTTTTTACACTTAGCATTTATCATCAAAGTTAGTTCGATAATATACAAATTCTATTGAAATAAGCCAAACTAAAGTTATCAAATATGTCTCAGTAGCGCACCGACATTTCGAAATTCAGAAATCTATTCTTGCGATAGCTGTTTAATGCAGTCGCAGAAGGTGTATTAGAACATCGCTGACTGTGACCATCACTTTTATAAACAAGGGTAATGAAAAATAGACTGTAAAAAATATCCGTTACATTAGACCATGGCAAGCCTTAGAATCCTTTTATCTTCCTCCAAGTATGCCACATCCTATTATCTCCAGTATTCCGTTATGGAAGGGTGTAGAAGCACACGTCCAACAAAAGTGAGTTTCGGGTGCCATAAAACAAATTTCAAAGTCAACAGCATGTCGCTAATTCTGGAAATTAAACTTAATTTATTAATAGAAAGATATTTCTGTTCAAACCGCGTAACCGGAACATTAATATTATAGAAATGTACATATGCACATATATTATATATAATGCTCTAAATAAAAGCACCTTTACGCATAAGCACATATGTTTCGCTTACCGCCGAGCAAAGTTCGAAACAACCGGAAAACTCATTAAACGGATACAACACTAAGTTACAATATCAACGTGAAAACCGGAATTTATGGAGTAAGGAAAAAACAGAAATAGGTTTATAATAGTAAATCAATATGTATTTCAACAATAAGCAATTTAAAAGACAATAAACAACGGTTTTGAAAATAATAATATACATATACCTACTTATATAATGTACACGCCTGCTGTTAACGCAAAGTATATTTTTATGATTTCCTAATTTTTATCAAGAAGTGAATACAGCCCTTGAAGATTTTTGTTATAATAACACCGCGTATGTACCTAAAAGTGTGATTCAAGTACGATCATTAGCAATATTGAAATGTACGTAAGATATTGACAATTTAATTTACAGTTTGCAAGGTTCCCGCCGTAGTTTTAATTACATATATTGGTATACGAAATTTCATTAATTTGGCTCTCTTAATTACGTCAGCCACTCTTATATACTCGTATAACTAATATACTACATAATCTCATACTCTACATCATTATACAGTCACAACATTTGCATATCCTTTCGAGTCCAGTGAATCGCTGAATTAAACGATTTCAGTAGCTTCATATTTATAATTACTATGAACAAAATTATACATATAAATACGGAAATGAAAATGAGTCAATGAATAAATATGTATAAGTTAAGTATAAACTGTTGCACAAAGCCGACCAACGGTTCATTTTGGGCACTGTTTCCATGGGTTACTCGTTGTTTTTCAAAATGACATAACATCTCGCCTGTATTTCCTCGAAGAGGCAGGTAGAGCGGTACGGTACTCCCACGTTCAATCTGTTTTTGTACGTTCTATAAAACGGCGTGAGTTTTTAGTGATTAGTTTAATAAGCTGTTGCTACCTACGTCTGTAAAAAGTGAACCCATAGAGTGTATTATTGAATTTCACATTAAAAAAGAATTCTAAATTATGTATGGTCGCTTTAAAGAACACCAGAAATAATGTAATTATGCAATGACGTGCGAATATAATATCGTGACGAAATACACTTTGGATACAGAGGCTTCTACCAATTTGTGTAGAGAAACAGAATTTGCATTTCGCCGAACTGAAAATGGGAGTTTTGTTTCCCAAATTTACGCAGGAATGAATACTGCGCTCTGATTCAAATGTTAGTTAATGCCTCTCGAATCGTTCGGAAGCAGCTGGGGACCACTCTACATACACCCGATTAAATAATTATATTTTGAGTTCGTATATATTATATTAACAATATAATAAATAAACGTAATATTAATTTAAATAACAAATCTCAAAAACTATTTGATTCTTAGAATCCCTGTTTTATTTTATGGTAAGAGCGCCATCTTTGTTTCAATTATGTAATTATATATGTATATGATAGTCTGGCTAGACCTAGTAACTTACTGGATAGTGGATACCATATTTGTATTGGCTACATTTTAAACGACTATTTTGTACGATGCAATTTCCGTTTTTGTCTTCGAAATTATTAAACCAAAGATATTATGGAGTAACATTAATAATAGGTGTAACATTTATTAAGTGTTTGTAACAAAATACAATTTTAGGTCCAAATGAAATGTCTTGTTTTGGCTATTTGAACAAAGGTACATTTGTACATAGTAATGGTACATATGGTGCTGTATACTTTACATAGTGTATGAAGGTATTCGCAGGTGAATGCAAAATAATCTTAACTCATTAACTACATAGACGACAAAATAGACTAAGTACTTTCTATGTCATTAACTTAAGAAATAATCTTTAACAAGTTAGGCCTTCGTTGATTTTTATATTAAGAACACACTGTTAACCTACATTTAAACTACAATTTTCCCTTTAAATAACACGACCTTTTCTTAAAAAAACGAACTCAAAACAAATGACACAAGCCTGTTTCGGCGTAGATTGGACTGTTCAAAATATCTCTAAATTAAAACAAAACATAATGTGAATATAAATGCCCTTAGAAACAACAACATTGTGATTTTAAAAGTATTCAAACTTTCATTTTTAAGACGTCGATCTGACTGAAAAACAGAATTGCATGAAGGAATATTATTCAACGATTATTCCGTAACTCTCATTTTAAAAGCAGCCAACAAATTTTGTAACGAATTCTTGATATATTCGTGTAAATATTTGCTTAGGATTTTTTAACTAAAGGCATTGTTACATGCACGCCTAATGTAAACGGTGTGCTTGTAGATAACGCCTTACAACTGTTGCCTTAGGCTATACCAGAACCGCTACGCATCAACATACTTTACAATACACGATGTGTTGATATAACTTGTGCGAACACATAGTGGATTTAAGAATGCTATAGTATTCGTTAGACTGAATCATAAAGCCTGGTTTACCATATACGTCTATCACTTAGCGGAATCGATGTTTGTTTGATGTCTAAACAAATGTTAATGTCTCTTTGTACATAACTAATAATGATAAAAAAATATTAATTTAGAGCTACAAAAATAATAAATGACTGTTATTTTATTTGTACACTTTGTTTGTAATCGAGTAGAAAAATCATAAATATAATTATACACAGAAGAATCTGCAATAGAAACAAATGCGAATTCGATAGAGATGCAATCTTTTCAAGTAAACTTTAGTTGTAAATATAATAACAGGAGTAAGGTGTACTATAATTATGTTAAAGGTTCAGTAATTAACAGTATTTACTACTAGTTACTTACTACTACTACTTACTACTTTAATACTTGTAACACAAATGTATAAAGACGTATAATACTACGGTCCAACATGTCCACCAGGCAGATGATAGACATAACAGTAAACACCATAATGTGAGCAATTACCAACATGTTTATCGCTCCCGACTGAGTCAACCTCATTATAAGACGACTCTACGACAGTATACCGAGATTTAGAATCACCTTCTAAACGACACTATCCCCTGTAGTGTCACCAGATAGTCGTTGTAAAGCCGAACTGAGATCGGAACAGATGTGAGACAAGAGAAGAAATTATAAGAAGAAGGTAATCCCAAGATTTGAACGTCAGACCTCAAGAGAAGAAGACTGAGTTGCAACCCATTAGACTATCACCAAATACTAGTATCATAACAATTTTAAAATTAATTATTTAAGTAATTTCGTTTTCATTCCACTTCATTATTATTATTATTTACACGGATTTTAAATTATTTCTTTATTAGCGCCTCGTATAGAGATGTGTCTCTGTCACTTAACACAAGTGTAATCTGTTTCGTCGATATATATCTAAACTGAATTTGGATAAGCATGTACCCGAAGAACATATTTAGCGTGCCCGTAAATTTGGAATTTGAACTGTAACACCACTAAATATTCGAATTAGTTACAATATATCATATATTTACATAAATACCACAATATGGTTTTATATTGATTTCACAATATCTGTTAAGTATTTATCAAATGTTTGTGTTGGCAGAAGGCGGTACAACGCACGCTGCGTAGGCGCCCCTGTGTGCCCCAGCTGCCTACTAGCAGCAGCGTAGGCGGCCGAGATACCGAGCTTTGCGATCCCCAACCCACATGCCCAACATGGGATTATGAGGAAAACCCGTTTAGGAGAAGCCTATGTATAGCCGTGGACTTAGACGGGCGGATGAAGATGACGGAGTGTATTTAGTCCTATAAACGTCTATGGATTCATATTTACGGCGCGCACTTGTTTTTTTCAGTGAAGAAAACATTAACAGGCAGTAGCTTGTAGCGGTCGCAACCACCTATAGACTTCGGCCACCTACCTCATAGAAAACTCATAGAATAGATTGTTAGTTTTGTTGTACTTATACGTAATCACAATATAATACGTAGCATCATGCCTGTAATGCGTACAGAAGCAAGAAAAGCAGTTAGTACACTACCACGTTTTACCAGACACGTTTACGTCCCACCATGGAATAGGAGGTCAGTCCAATGGTAATTGCCATTTGCATATTATACCCGTAATAGCCTATAAAAACCTATAATTGCGTTTATGCCTAATGTCATTTGCCATTTGCATATTCTATTACCTATATCTAATATCGATGATAACCTTTAACTAAAATATTTAATATAGACGTAATTATTATTTGCCCAATATTTAATATAGACGTAATTATTATTTGCCCAACATTTAATATAGACGTAATTATTATTTTCCCAATATTTAATATAAGTAGACGTTATTATTATTTGCCATCAACTATAATATAAGTGAGGATTAGTTAAGTGCACGTTTCATTTAGATAACACGTATTCCCGGAACATCAATCTACTATCAACACTCGTGAGGATAACATTCAGATACAAGTTTGTTTTCAATTACTGCGGAGCTAACGCTGTAATTAAAACATTTCGCGCCAGTCCGTGTAATTTCCCGCTCGGATCCGGATCAAACGGTACGTTCAAATTGAAACGTACAACATTTATTTTGAACTGGAAATATGATGACGTCACAACCCAGCGTTCTAGATCCAATCTAACCCGAAATTACAAATATGATCAGCGTTATTTTTATTTCTATTTTTCAATAAGTACTATATACTCATTTGCAATACACATAAACAATAAATACCTAATATATTATATCTAAATTAACGTTAATAATGGCTGGCATAGGTTAGGTTAAAAAAGAAACATATCTACATGTATTTATTAATAATTTATTAAAACAATCTACAATAGACACATACGAGTACAATCTTGTCAATAGGTTATATATAAATTTATAGGTTATATATTAAACTCTGCATATTTCTTGGTGAAAACAAATGCTGATCAACCTGGAGGTCCCTAAGATTCGATTGATTCGTGTTAAGGTACGATAACAAACAGACTTTTAAAAGTCGACTATAAAAACTGATCAACTAATAATAATATCTACAATTAATATAATTGAATCTACATGGGAATATATTAATGTATCAGTCTCTGGAGGTTCACTGCTGGATAGAGGTCTTCCCTTATCAGTGCCGGTCTGCTGTCTAGATCTTTATTTACATATAGTTAAAGAAAGTGAGAAGATACTACAATCAGGTGGAAAGTCACTTTTTGTATATACCTACGATGTAATAAGCGCATCATACTGGAATAATAGCGGGGGGGGGGGGTCGAATAATATAGAACTGAATAATTATCTTCATAGGGGCTCAGAGTATCCCAATCCTCTATAGCAGGCTCTTGATTGGAAGCTTCAATTGAATCAGAATATTGGTTAGCTGTTACATAGCTATCTAAGCGCAATATAGTCAGCGACAAAGCAGTGTTTGGCCATAAAGCAAATTAATGCTTGCCGTGAAGGATTAATTAAGACTTTATTGACTAGTGGGGGTGTGCGTTGTCCCAGTTAGGAGATATTTACTCTAAAATAATTTTAACCCTATTGATAATAGATTGTAGGAAACATACTTTTACTATTGTGAGTAAAAACTAAAATATGTTCAACTTATTTGATCATAGTATATAGCAACAAACACGTTTTTACTATTGTAAGTCCAATCTTTGTACTTCTCGCTTCTGGCCACAGGATTCTTTCTATGAGAGATCACCATAACACAGCTGCAGTACTGATTGACAGAGATTGATACCAAAAGGAAATGTGCACTTCGAAACAAGGAGATTCTATTAAAGATTTACTACTACATATAACGATGACCCGTTATAGCGATGACCCGTTCTAAAACTGACAGCGATCGGAGATGCTTAACCTTACAGATCGTTCACAACCTGCAACAGTGTCAGACCTAAAAAATGTTTTGAAATTACTTTAAGGTCAACTGTTAATTTTTCTCATCGTAATTTTGAATTTGAAAGTTATCAGTGACGCGGCGGAGAAAGAATAGAATCCCGTTAAAATTAAGAATATTGCATGAGATTCAATATATTTTTGATATAATTTCACCTCAAAGTAAACGTAGTTATATTTTTCTTTTGATTACAGGAATTCTTATGGAAATCCATGTCGTATAACGTCGGATCGGTAGTGTTATTTGCACCTTTGTAAATCAGTAAAGGCGAGTATGTAGGTAATCGATCAAAGAGAAACAGCGAGAACACCATAATCACTCTTTATTAAACACTGTGGGCAAACGAAACGAGTAACAGTTCCTAGAGTGGAGGATCCGCTCTCTTCGACGGCAGGATAGAAAGTCCTTCTTCATCCAACGTCTTCCCACCAGCTAGACTCTGTTGTAGCATGAAATTAGCTAAGTATTGACATTGCGATGGTGCTGCCATCTATAGTGCTGCGTGTCGTTTAACATCCGTACTAATGACCGTCCGGTCTCTGCCTCTCGCTTAACGTCCATACTAATGACTATATTCGATGCGTTCAATGTCCATACTAATGACCGTCTAAGACATATACATTTCATGTTTCTATCCAGCGATACTGTCTCTCAATAAAATCCACATGGAAGTCAATGAATTTATATTCTCCTTTCAAAATATTATCTGAAAATTAATACTTATAGTTTACACGCAGGAAAGTCCCAAGACAGATGCAAGGAAATAAATCAATAGAACACACATCAGTCACTGTGACAGGTCGCCCAGAAGTGACACTGTCATTCATAAAGAAGTCTCAAACGCCCCAACAGACTTAATTTCTGGTTTAATTAACCGCGATGTAGTCATGAATGTAAATTGTTTCATAATAATATCTTCAAGGGGTTTTCTCGAATGTTCCAGAATGTTAAAATTGCCAACCAATAAAGAATACTTACCTAATTACAACCTAACTACAACCATACAGTCATGTAACAGACAAAAAGTCGAACTATTAATTGCATCGTCGTTTTGTTTCTGGACTAACTTGGAGGGTATTGTGATACTTTAATAAATGTTTAACCCCTCGAATGATTTACATAAATAGGTATATATCAGTATAAATATAAGATGTCAATATAGTTTCAGAAAGAAATTACGTAACTTCGCGTAGAACTAATGAAAGGAACGTTGTAATCCTATCCCTTGAAAGGTCCCCAAATGCCCAAAGCTCCGAGCTTACGGAGTAAATAAGATTACGTAATTGAACTATTCAATGGCTACTTATCTTTAACCTTATGCAGACAAGCCTCTAATTTATTTAATTTCTACGAAAGTTGTAAACCTTAGGAATTAAGTCTACATTTCTATATTAGTCTTACGTAACACTACGCCTGTAATCCCCGAAGGGGTAGGCAGAGGGATGTACTACACCCCCACGTTTCACCAGTTACGTTTAAGTCCCAT
>DWME01001590.1:0-24076 GCA_018244795.1 Parelbella ahira ahira
GATGAGTATCAAAACGACTATACGGTTCTAGAAAAATACTTTTCGTACTTATAGACTAGAGGAAATAAAAAAGCTTACACCTTCTTTCAAGCCACTGTTGCTGATATATATGTATATATTTTGATATAATACTGATCACTGACGATAAATTAATAGTAAAAAACGGCCAAGAATTAAATTACATTATTGCTTTAAAAATATAGGCTAAATTGTAATGATCCGGGCAATAGTTGCAACAAGTGACCATATACTAGCTTATCTTAACTGGAAACTCAAAAGTGATTTGATAATTTCTCATTAACTCTTTCATTGGTGCGATTGAACTATGATAATATGTGATAATATATTGTTTTCCATCATCATTATACCCAGTAATGTTTAATAAGACGGAAAGATAGAATAAAAGAAAGCACGTGAATGTTTGTTACGCTATAATTATTTTTCACTTGAGTTTGCATTCCCATGAGATGGAGCAGGTACCGTTGCTCGGCCGCGTGTATGCGGTTCCTGACGGAAGCAGCATAATAATTATATTTAATTGTACGCAGTGCTCGCTTACCTACTTCGTACTAACACTTGGGGCGGCCTAGAATCGCATCCACGTAACAACCGCCTATTATGCTCCGTAACTGTTTTAAACGTGACACATATAATTTTAATAGCGCAGGAATTTTACATAAAAAAGTAGCAGCCTCTATGTAGTACACTCCCATGTTCACCAGTTCATAACATACCATCTCGCCTGTTTTTTCCCGAAGGTGTAGACAGCAGAATATAGTACTCTCCCGCGACTCATCTGTTGTCTTATACGTTCCACCATGGAATAGTGGGTGTGTACGTGAAGTTCGGGCGACCAGATCAGAGACCAGAACCTGTATTAGAAATCAAAACGTCTCGCGTATTTCAGAAATCTGACTCGAATAAAATAAGTTCTATTGTAGATCGTTCGAGGTCCAAGGTGCGTGGTACCTCGTGTCAGTACGCTGGATCCAACATATGTTTCAAATCACAACAGAACAATAGAAAATAACATTTGTTTTTACTTAGTTGTGAAAGCTAGTCATCGAATCTATGTAACAGACAAATAAGTCTGGATCAGTGCCTGGCGTGTGGCAAAATAGACTCACCGCCTATTCCATGGGACTTAAACATAACAGGTGAAACGTGGAGTACTAAACCCCTCTGCCAACTTCTTCGGGGATTACAGGTGTGATGTTACGTTTTTTTTTCAATATACAGAAGTTTGCGGATCTATGTCCGGTGTATGTCAATAGGCTCTGACTTAACTTAAACCTAACGTAACTGGTGAAACGTGACAGTGTACTACACTCTTCTGTGTAACCCTTCGGGGATTACAGGTGTCAAATTATGTTTTACGGATTTTAAATAATTAATTGTATAGATGAAAAACTCATCGGCGTTTCGTTTCCCTAATGCACGAAGTCTGCGAAGCGTAGAAAAGAAACACGCAACAATTTGCATTGAGTCGATTCGCAAGCCAGTGATTCATGTATTGTTGCAGTATGTTTAACACTGATTTAATATGTGCATTTATTATTACCTTGATTGGTAATAAAAATGTTTTTAGAACGACCTATTACCTACTTAGCTAAGTATACACTGCGCTATGACGTGGAGTTCTACAAAGGTAGCGTTAAAAAGTTCCCACAGTTCTAAAATCTATAGACGATGGTGAGTACTTACTGTCAGGTAGACTTTCTGTCTGTTCGTTATATTGTCTTTTAATATACAAAATCTATTATTTATAAATAAAAAGAATTGGATTTTGTTTGTAGAACGCATTGACCGACTGTATTATTCCATTATTGAAATACAAATTTCTCTGTACTCGAAATATCACATTAAAATTCTCTCTATTTATATATAAATTAAATTAAAAACATATAACAACATATAAATGAACACATCATTCAGATATCTGCTAGGCCGGGAACAGAATCGGGAACAATCGTCAACACGCGTCCACGCTGCGGTCAACAAGCCAAATGGATCGTTAAAAATGTGTTAACTAAACATCATTTCACACGGCGCCTCTCCTATGACGTGGGTAATGGCGACGGGAGCGTCGAGCGTCTCTGCTGCCCGCCAGTTATTTCTTGTTTCGTCGATCTTTATAAGATAAAAGCTTTGTCGTCACACTCGCGCACTTCTGATCGTCAGCTGGGCGGTGATGTCAGTGACATGGCGTCGCCAGTTGCCACGTGATCTGACGTATTCCATTAGGCCCACGACGAGGACGAAAAAGTCGGAAGTGTACGTACGTTTCGCCAATTTGCATCCGCCCCCGTCTAATGCTATGTTGAGGCTACGTGAACTGACTGTTTGTTAGTCGTTTCTTAGTCTTATATGTAATTGTCTTGCATTATGTTTTTATGATATTTTCTATTGGTGATGTATGTAGTTGTTTGTATCAATCATTTGGAGATTGTTAAGTTTTTTGAAAGTTTAAGTTAAATATAAAAACGTACATATGTGTACAGAGGTGAAACAAATTTCTCAACGAACATTTCCTATTTAAATGAAACCCACTTTTATCACGTCACAATCATGAAAATTCTCGCATCTACTCGCTCCCTCTTTAAAATAGACAAGGTTAGGGATATATTTCCAGGCGAGAGAGCCGTGTCTTACGTAAAAACCTCCTTATGGTTGGGAGCATCCTCGTACTGTGATCTCGACGTTATGCCATTGGGTGACGTCACAGACGTCCCGGATACACCCGTTGCGAGCCGTTCACACGGCCACTCTTCCTTTATCGCTTATGAGAAGATCTCGGCGTGATTATGGAAATGTCAGAGATATTATACCCGTTGTACAGTTTTTTTCTAAGTGTTTCGGAATTGAGTTTCTACTACGAGTAACCTTAAAAAAATTAAGTAGATAGTAGCAGAGAAGTATTCACTAAACAAATTGTTAAATCACATTCGCATGATTTATAACATTCCATCTATACCATTAGGGGTCCCTTGCGGGGTAGACAGAGTGCACTGGTTGCTAAATGTTTTCATTGTTACATACTTGTCCCGCTTTTTCCACATTTAATCACTCTCTTCACACGTACTCGCAGGTTTCCCAATTTTCTTTATTAACTCTAATAATAACCGTTTGCATTAAGGCTCTCGTCGGTCTGAACAAGCCCTCAGCGCGGATAGGCCGTGACGTCAAGAACGCGACGCATGCGCGGCCCGCACCTTGGAGTAATGTCTGCAAATTCACCGCACCATATGTTATCAGGGCGCCCATATTGTGAGGCTATGGCGGGTTTGTACACTGTACGGGAATTAATGAAACCGTTCGCCTTTGTTTGTCATGATCATCGTCTTATCGATTCCGCGGCAGTACGGACGCGATGCAGAAATTGATTTAATCTGTGCGCTTCAAACTAGTTAATAGGAGTATTCGTCTGATGAAATACGCAGATGTTTGCTTATTTCGCGGGTATATAAAACAGTTACCTATTTCGGTTTCTAAGCAGTATCGTAACTTTTGTTAAAGGAGATGTCAAAAGCGTAACAATGAGGCCAAAAAGCATACATTACCCAAGGCATCTCGATCAAAAACGTTTCCAACTAACGGTCGATACGAGAATTTTTGCACTAGATGCCTTGTTTCCAAAATACGCAAGTCTCGAAGACGTTTTGTTGTGGACGCCCGTCGCCGGTCATTCATTGTTCGTTCTCTCGAAGTAGGCTACAGTAAAGTGATAATTGGAAACGATGTAGCAACGAAGAAATCCTCTTAACGATCGTTTATTAGTGAAACTTGACAAACCCCTTTTTAAAATCTGCACCTAACGTAATGAAAATGTACATACCTATATCTTTAATACTATATCGAAAAGTGCACAGTCGATTTTACTTCTTAGTTTTACTATTTTATACGGTTTATTATTGCGTTTATTTAAAATTTTGAACATCTTTAAACAGCGAAAGTACTAAAATTAAACCAAATTTAAAATTGACAATGAAACACATAATGCCTGTGTCTCCCTAGAGGGATAGACAGAGAAGTATAGTAATATACTACCACGTCTCATCAGATACGAACCACATATATTTTTTAAACAGAGAACAAAATAGTAGGCTACGTTCTTACCGAACATCGGCAGTTACGCGATTCGGTTCCTATGAAATGATATGCTTGTATTTACAGCTACACGCGTGGACAATGGAAACGGTTTTTCCAATTCACTGTTATCGGAGCGTCGGAGGCGTAGAAAATTATTGATCGCTCGACATGACATCATATTACCACATCAGCACGGGCGCTGCGGACTAGTGCAACTACCTGTCGCCATCGCTACACTTTCTTTAGCATTTCGTAATTAACATGTCAGCATAACATCACGTCTGTTTGCCCTAATCACCTAATGGATAGGCAGAGGAATGTAGTCTACTCTCGCATTTCACCTGTTATGTTATACTTTCTATGGAATAGGGGGTGTGCTGAGACTAACTGCTATGTTTCAATAATGAATTTAGGTATATGTAAACATGAAGTATCTATGTATAGCAAGTATCGTTAATTTATTGATACTTTTCAAGAATGCAACTTTACAATGGGGATAGTTTTAATTTAGAAAACATGACAATAAATGGTTTATTATGCTGAACAGACCAACTGCAAAAATACTATGAACGCTCGGATGCACGGTAGTGGCCTCTGTGGAGAACTTTCTGCTTTTAAAAAGTTGGAATGCCTCTCGTACCTGTAATTATGCTTCTTAGTCTTCAGACCGGAACTTGGAGTGCGCGCTCCGCTCCTCAACAGTCAGAAATAGGGAGAAATACATCGGACTTAAGTGGTCTACGATCTCTATAGTTATATTCTACGCTGCTTTAACCTTCCACAGTCGAAGCTACAATATATATTAATACATTTTGTTAAAGCAATTTTTGTAACAATTTATCGCATCCGGTAGGTATGCTATATAATTGTGCGGTCATTATCTGCGCTGTATGTCTTGCTATATCGAGATATGACATGCTATATCTGATCACATATTTTCACGATTGTAGAAAGAGAATAATATGGGTATATTATAGTTAAGTTTGTGGTCACTCGAACTTTATAATAAAAATATATAAAACTATAGCTTATGCCTCGCCATAATATTATATATATTATACGTCCACCTGTGATAATCTTTACATGACTACATCACTACTTAAAAAAAGTTTTATGATTCCGGTACATATGTATGTATTTATGCACGCATCTTTGCATGTATCATACATTCTACATTTATAAACCGATTAGTATAAATGTCAACTCCATATACTATCAAGATGAAATGACAGTTCCCCTTTTTTCATTAAAATATTCTGCCTACAATACGATGACGTACTACGATCCTACAGTAATATCCTCCAATAAGAGATCTCTCTGTTAGTTATAAGACTGCCTATTGTTCTTATCCTGTACTCTTGTATTTTTTACGTCTTAAGTTTTATCAAGATATTTTTTGTCAAACTCATCTCAATACTCAATACACAATACTCATGTCAAACTCTCTCAATAATTTTCATTTTATACGTGCGCCTACTTCTTTTTGTCTATGTCTCGGCCATTTTGTTTGTCTATGATGATATAAATTTTTACCAAACATTAAATTGTATGGCACACGGCATAGTTCAGTGTTGGTAAGCGTTGTCGTCATTGGGAATCCCTGGCCGTTGACGCATCGCAGGCGAACCTACGTTTGTAGTGCGGCGCCGCGCCGCCATAGTCATGCGTGTTTAAGCCAGTCTGGGGTTAACTCCTGGGGGCCGGTATGTCATTTTGTAATATTAAATGTAACGTCGCCGATATTTCACAGTGCCATAAGTTGATAAAACACGTTGTTGCTATATGTAGAGTTCAGTTGATATATTACATTTGTACCTAAATACAGTTGAAACGGGTTTTCGTATTTACATTCCTTATTATTGTAGTTGTGTCAGCAATTTAACACTTCGAAATGTCTCGTTAGCAACTCGTACTTACATGAAAAATCCATACGACTAATCCTATCCTACAATCTTGTTAATGTCTTTGGCAGACGTCGTTTGGCGGCCGCCGCTTACTTGTATCTGTAGTCTGATCGTTTGCTACTCTCTTCACAAAAAAAAAAGTTTTGTATCCATTTGAAAAAAAAAATACTTTACGAGCTCTGAATTGTAACCGAGGCGGGAAGTAAATTAATTGGTAAAGATAATTATAATGTAAAATTTAAAATAGATTACTTCGTCCATAAAAACATACTTGAAAGCTGGCAGTGCACAGCACCCAGGGAAACTACAGTTGTTCATTATTAAATTGTCATTATTATCCATTATTCTATCATACCACATTCCATTTCAACTACTATTCTGCTATTCTTCGTTCGTCTAACAATTGTCTCTTGTCCACAGAATTATCCACGAAAGTGGCTTTACAAATGAAGACTTCAAACAGTACCGGCCCGTGGTGTACAGCAACACCATCCAGTCACTCGTTGCCATCTTGCGCGCGATGCCCAATCTGGGCATCACCTACGGGAATAAGGATCGCGAGGTAAACTCACCTTATACACTGTATTGGTCTAAACATGACAAAGGGCGTACTCCGATGGTTTGGTCATGTAGAAACATATAACTTGACCTTGTCTATAACACTGATTAAGAAATGACAGAGCTCATATACAATGAATGACTGATGAAAGAATGACAGAACAGATATGCAATGCGAATGTCGACAGGTGCAGGTGCTGAGGGGACCAAGACTTTCCATCTTACTCAAGTAGGTCAGATACTGGCTGATGCAGGAGACTGAAGTTGCTTAAACCGTGTGTGTATGAACAAAGTGATGAATGTAAAAGGAGCTGCATCAGCATCATCAGCAAGCATCAGGTTTATAAAGATAGAGACCATTAATTGTCAATCAGTCCTCTTTGCCCATTCCGTAAATGACTTGGTGTGCTGATATAATAAATACATAATATTATTATGAAGCTTATCCTTGTATAAAGTTTATTTATAGACTTGATAAAGTTGCAATAACTGTAATAATAGCAATGGGGCCTTAAGCAAAAACATTGAAGTTATTACAGTATTAAGGTAGAGAGATTTTATTTTAACTTTCAGCTTAGTTATTTTTTTAAATGCAAAAGTATTGACCTATTCCTCTAAAAACTCATATGAAAAATACTTATAAAGCAGTCTTCACAGTATTATTAAGTCAAGACGTTTTTAAAATATTACTCCAAATCTGCCGACCTAAATGCCTACATACATTTTAAAAGTGTGACATCATTGATCTCATTATTAGGTATAAGTACAATTAAGCAGTATTCACAGCATCATAATTCAAACTCTCTTTAAAACATTGCTCCAAGTCTTACAACTTTAAAATCTCTAAATGCATTAAAAAATATTAGATTATCTATGATTATAAAAACTCTTTATAGCATTATAGTTCAGACCCTTTTTAAAACAACACTGAATCTACCAATCGTAACACAATGCCTGAAAACCTTTTTAAAACAGTGCCACCATCGATTATCAGTGTGCGGGTAGAGTCGGTTGCGTAAATCGTAAACTTGCTTCGATTACATCCCGGCCGCTCTATAAATAATGTTCGGTCGTCATTAAAAAAAAATAATGTTGATTGCATCGAGAGCGGCGCCCTCTGGCGGGCGAGGATCCCATTTCCGCGTGCACCCGAGAACCGTCCTAGTCATTTGCGACTCGTCAATCTAATGATGCCAATGGTAGGAAGTTGCATTTTCTATAGCTGATAAATATTTACAATCAGAGTTCAGAGTTCGTGTTCCGCCTGTGCTCCTATAGTTGCACTGGAGTAGATTTTCGTGTGACATAGTCTTTTAATTTTCAATATCATAATCGTATCGTATAATTGGTTGGATTTATTTTGAAATTCGTAAACAAGGTATGGAGGACATATATGGAAATGTAGAAAAGATATGTGGAAGAATAAACTTTAAAGACTCTGTGTTGCTAGAGATTGTCACAAGGGATGCTAATATATACGTACGTTAGCATCTCTTGTGGTGTTTCGAGTGAGAGATGGATCTATCATTGCTATGATAGACCTGGCTATTATCAGAAACATTATCGAGCCATAAACAGATTTAACACGACCGCTACTAGAGATTCATTTTGATCTAGAATCACGTCTAATTGTCTGTCTGAATAATTTTGATAATGGTTAAATTCCACTGATCGTTAACGCTAAATCGAATAAAGCACCACGTGACTCCACTTTTAGTAGAGTCATGCCATCGTCATCATCAACCCTTTTATCGTGTATTATCAAACACGGGTGTCTTCTCAGAATTAGAAGTTGGCAGTCTTTACACTCCTTTGGGTACATGTGACGGATTAATATATTGCGAGTTCGACTGTCACATCCAATTTGCTTCCAATTTAGTACAATTAAATACAAAAATACTTTATTATGCACAACATTCAAAACAATAGAATTCGCATGCCATTAACGAAGAACATGGGCACTTTATGTAACAAATATGTATTATTAATAGTGGCAGTGAATTAAATGTAGCGATATCTGAAACAACATGATTCGGTCCTTCGCAACTGCCACGTTTGTTGGTGTAGCGTGAATGTCAAACAGTACATACGACGGTATGAGCAGTGATAACTTATCAGAGCCCGTTCATCACTGTAAAGGTAAATTCACACGAAGCATAACGTGTTATCATACGTGTGGTTACGTTATGCTAACATTTTAACGGCACGAAATATAATTTATTGGCACTAATGAGAAATGTCGGTTTTTTCTATTGAAATAAATTCAAGAGAGCCTAAGACATTTCCCGTAAGAAAACTTGTTGAAAATAATGAGAAATGTGGGGTTTGGTATTTAAAGGAGATTAAAAGAATCATGGAATTTTCCTAGACTGGAATATGGAAGGCCCACGGTTGCAAATATTTTTGCCTTAAAAGAGGACAATGTGCATTGTGTGCTCAATCGTTATTAATTAGCAGTTTGTTCTCTTATGAAATGTGGGCTAATATAACCGTTTAAAATAGTAGCGAATCAAATAGAAAATGTGCCGATTTTAACTTTTAGTAAGTCACAAAATCAAATATTCCGAAATAGTCTCAAATATTCTAGAACAATTTAAAATCGAACATTCCCATGACAGTAAAATGTATTTTTTTATTTTTAACACTTTGAAGCAAGCCTGTTTTGGAATGTTTTCCTTTCATTAACTTTCCGTTAGCCACACATTGTCCAAAAGATCAGTTGATAGGAAAAATATAACCTATGTTGATTTTCCTCACAAGCATCGCTCACGCCGAGAGGCCACGGGCCTTGAGGTCTTTGTTCTAAAGAGTGACACGATAACGCTTTTAGGTCCTCGCTTATAATCAACGTTATAATGTTTGCTCCCCTATCTCCGCTACGCTTCTGCATGTAATTATCTTGGAGTGAGTCACGAGACTGCCGCTGTACGCTCGGCTCGGTAACAACGTAGGAAGGATTCTACTATTGTATGTTCACGGTTACTTTAAATATTAAAAAGAGGATTTATATTATTTTGCTATGTATAATTTTTACTACTTTTCTTTTAATAAGAAGGTATTTGTATTTATTGAGGTGCTATTGGAGAGGCTTAAATCCAGTTTTAAGATTAAAAAAAAAGACTTCGCCCCGTAAGGTACTTGGCGTGAAGATATGCATGTATGTATGTACTATTTGTATATGAGTTAAATGCATATAATATTTTTGTGCAACGAAACAATTACATACTATGCATTATTGTGTATAGTTATCGTCTAGTCCTCGCGTCTCTATTGAATCTGTTGAATAGAGGTTAAACAAAATTTGGTTTTCCATATCGGACTCACTTAAAGTATGGTTAAAAATTATTAATTGAAACTTTGACATCATACCTGAAAAGAACTTCGTAAGTCTCTTCAGGAAATTTATTGGACAAATCAAATGATGCATTTACAAATGGCTACCAATGATTAATTCTTCGTAAAAGCTTAGGAACATACTCGTAAATAAAAGTAATACAGTCCTTTACAAAATATTTCCTAAGCATTCGATTGAACACAGAGTTAGCGTAACTTTCTAACCTGCACCATACACCGATCTGATAGAAGGCCGTTAATTGCAGAGCGACGGCAAGATGGTGTTCGACGTGATCCAGCGGATGGAGGACACGGAGCCGTTCAGCGAGGAGCTGCTGGCCGCCATGAAGCGGCTGTGGGCCGACGGCGGCGTGCAGGAGTGCTTCGGCCGCTCCAACGAGTACCAGCTCAATGACTCGGCCAAATAGTGAGTACTCACACTGATTTCTTTCTTTTTCTATCCTTATAGATCTAATCTAATAAGACAGATTCGCGTTATTACTAGAAACATATTGAACTGAACATCTATTAAACATCAGTACAACATAATATAACAAATGTATAACAGACAAAAGAATATAATAACAAATGTTTTGTGTTACACTGATGTTATATCTGATCGTGAATTCGTGACAGTTCCTGCATCTACTGAACATCGCGTATATATACAAAAAAAATATTGACTTTTTTGTTGACAATATGCATTTAAATATAAACGAGTAACGAGCGAACAGGTGGACAGAAGGAATCTATGATTTAAGACTTTTCGTATATTAGACAGCCCGAACACTTTATTACCCTTACGATTGACAGCAAGTACGTTATAAATATTAGGACACGCTTACGACTAGAAAGAAAATGACCCCTTAAAGAGTTTCTCATATAAACTGAATACACTTTTATTCCTGAACTATCATATATAATACTTCACCAGTAATATATTTAAAGCTATTTATTACAAAATTAAATGATAAAATTTCTTATTTATTTGATGACATTATGTCAGTTATACACTCAAACATTATTTGCTATCTGTTCTTGAATCTAAAGTGAATTTGAGAGGTTCGTCGGGAATGTAAGTGGGTGTAACGCTGTAGGTCAACTCTCCGTAGCGCCAGGATACATGGTACTTGTGGAAAATCTGAAACAGTATAGAAGTAACTGATAAATGTCGAAACAGAGTCGCAATCATTTTCTAAAAACTTTAGTACATAGAACAATATAAAATTGCAATAAATGACAATGTGTATATCTTTAAGTAAAATGAAAAGAACTAAGAGTCAACTTTTGGATTACATTGAGAAACAATCGAAATGATAAATATACATATATGCACATGGTATTGCGCAACTTTTTTTAAAATTATTCTTAGTACAATGGAGAAACGTAATTTTTTTAGGACAGACATAACTTTATAACTGTTTTTGATAAAAAAAATGAAAATCGCCTCTATATGATAAGTGGCTTTATGTCAGTGAAAAAAAAATGGCTGTCTAGTTTACTCACGGCTTTAAGGAATTTTGTTTATCAATAATTGTCACGTACACCATTGTGCAGATAATCAGTGGGATTTATTACGCAGTATAAATATGAATATAAACCTTAGCCAGTAGAAGTTGAAGCTCCGCTTCGGCGAACCTTTTGCCGATACACATTCTCCGACCGAAACCGAACGGCAGAGAAGCGAACGGATGAATGCCTACTTCTTTTTGCTTCCGCCATACGGACACGGCCCGTGAATGCTCAATGAACTTCTGTTCTTCTCTCTCTTTAATATCACTTTCAGTCTCTGACATGTCACGATTGCACGAATGTTGGGAGACTGGGCATTCTTCTTTTTCTTTGGTTTCTTTCTCAGCTACATCAGTATCTCGCAGCCAACGCTCGGGTACATACTCTTCCGGCGATGGAAAGTATCTCTCTTCGTTGGATAGGATATAGTGCGGGAACACTATGTGCGACTGAAATAGACATATAAATATGAAATTGTTAAATATGTGAATAAGTAAGCAGGTGATTATCGAGAAATGCATACCCCTTTCGGAACCCGGTATCCGGATATCACCGCGTCCGATTGTATACATCGCCCGTTGCCCAAAATTACCGGTTTGATTCTGCAATATTAAAAGTTCCAAATAATAAGAATAATGAAAAATTGTCACTGTCATACGGTTTTGTCGTTGAAAATAGCCGCTTGCGAATGTGAAGGCCGTATGTAGATATTACTAATACGGGATTTTTTATACCATAGATATTTTTTATGAATATTCGTTAGTAAAAAAAATACCAAAAAAACTTGAATGTGACTATATTAACACAGTTGTGATAGTGTGTATTATATAACTGTTAATATTTTTAATTATTATAAATTAGAAGGTAATTATTGCGTTACATAGTTTTCAACTAAAATCATGGAATAGAGTTCCTCAAAAATATAACTTACCCTACAAAAATTCACATCCTACTTAGAATACATTTAAAAATCAACCCCTAAAATTATAAAACACTGTGAAAAATTATTTGAATTTATATAGGAACGAGCGTAATCGCAGTTAACACCTGGCTACTCATAATTAGTAAGAAGTAAGGAAAATATATGTAGTATAATAAAAATGATGTAAATTATTCATAATATCATAACGTTTGTTGGTACAGCTTCTTGTTATACATGTATGTTTGTGTGTATAATGTTTTATAGAATCGAACAGGGATTACGTGTCCACCCGCAGCTAGGAGCCACGCGCCTTAGTCGCCGGCCGCGTGCCTAACAAACTTTCGATATGAAAAAATCCACAACCATTATTAGTTTCAACCGGGTGATACTTTGAGAAAAGTATTTCGAAACCTCCCCTGAAGTTTGCATGTTTTCTATATACAATAGTTTTTTTTGTTATAACTAACAATGCACTTATTACAGTATGTTGGTTATAATATGCTTCATTTACAATATTTCGACGCGTTCTAGAATTTTCTATGCTAATATGTCAGCTACAAATTCAGTTCTATGTAAGATTATTGAGCTTACATTGTAAGAATTTTGATTAAAATCAAATAATTCAATCAATCAATCAAAAAAATATTTTGTATCAGGCAATGGGGGGTGTTGGACGACAAGATACGATACATATACATGTTTTACAAGATACATATACATGTTTTATTTATGTGTTAAAAATAATATAAGTAAGCAGTTGCAGTTACACAGCGGATCATATTAATCGGGTCAATTATTTACCGCAGATGTTTGCGATATCGATATTCGCGATATTATTTTTCGTGTCCGAGTATCGCGTTGGAGTGGAACAGGTCTCGAGGTGACGCGATGTAACTTGAGTCGAATCACTTGTTTTATGCGCGACTGTTTACTGGAAACCTACCTGTGTGCACAAGCATATATGAATGTCATCGTATCGTGTTTATATTCCATCAATATACGTACTATCCAATACTCATACACCCTATATACTTTATCGATAAACAAAGTGTATTAGCCGGCTGTCTATTTATGTATAATACATCGTGGTCTTGTTACGTCTCAACTTATTGTTAATTTAGCGTGCATATACATGTGTTATACCTTTATCTGATTGCTCACATCAAACCGCTCATTATTCTTAAACAAACTACTTATGAATTCGTATCTATACGAACCAAAAAATGTAATATAATCTTTTGAAACTGCCCACAAATACAATTAGACGAATACAGTCATAATGTGAAGTGCGTTCTTAGAGCAATATTAATGCACTTCGAAAATGTACTTGACGAGCTATTGGCGAGGGCGCCGCGGCGATCGATTCTTCTTTCATTGTATTACTGGATACCTATGTACTAGGTACTCATTCCGATTCCATTAAACCACTAACCACAAAGCCTGCCAGATAAGTAAATGGACATATACAATTATATAAAACTGCGTTGCTCGGCTTTGCTAATCACGTGGGTTAAGGTCGACACAGACAGACCTATGATATTGATATTATAGCTAGGCATATGGTGATATAAGTACCACAATATATTTTCTATAGTAACGTTCGATTGACCGCCCACGTAGTGAGAATATATATATCGTTCTAATATATTATTGCGCAGATAATAACCACAGAGAAATATAGGTACGTATTATAGCATTGCTACTGTTTGTGGTACTTTGCTGTAATGTAATAGCACAATATATTAAGTTATATTACAGTTAATTTTGTGACGACCCTTAAGCACGAACTGCATGTATCGAACAATCTAGAATATTCCAAACGTGATCTATAGCGTTCCAGGGTGTAGTACTGGTGTAATTTGTGAAGCATAAATTGCATAGGTAATTTATCGACTCATGATGCGAAACGGGAACGCCTACTCTTCTGAGTGCAAAATTGTTAGGTCCACGGTGCCGTGAGATGATGGCCAGTCTAGTCGGCTAGTCGGTTTCCTGACGTCCTTATTTATGTGAATGATTTAGCTCCCGGCACAATGTTGTAAATTATGTTGGTTAAATAATGTTCAGGAATGACCATTGAAAGTACCTTAACTTAAAGTTATTTTGTTATATCACTGTATAATAAAAACGGTGATGTTTTTAATTTGTAGTTACTTTAACTCTGGAGGAATGGGACTTTAGAAAGGTTTTTTAAAATGATGCTAGTCTTACCGCAATGCTTCCTTAATGCAAGCTCGGAGATACGGCAGCTGATCCAAATCGTTGCTATTGAGAACTCTCCCCGCGGACAGCTTGTTATCCAATTCTCTCTGTAATCTCCTTTGTGCTCTGACATTCTTTGCCAGCAAGTACATTGTGCTCGCCGCGGCCGCCGCGGTTGTGTCCACCCCCACCAATAGTAGATCCAGAGCTAGGACAGTGGCAACTTTTTTGCCATAAGTCTTCTCAATGTTGGCACATATTCCCTCGTCAGTCAGTCTTTTCAAACAGAGCGATCTGAAGGAATCCAGTGCGTTTACGTAGGTTTTGTAAGCCGGTGTCGAGTACAGTCTCCACAGTGGAGCGGACAGTTCCAGCTCTGGGACGCTGTGGAAAAAACCGTGGATGCTTCTAATTATCTCTGTGGCTTCGTCGTCGTTATTGCTAAGACATCCCAGTCTCGTACCTAGCGCCCACGCACCGACAGCTGTAACAATAATTGACTCCGATTCAGCATATAATGTCTACTTTAAAATTTAATTGTGCATCGCCTGTAATAGAACCGACAATTAAAACATGAAAGTTTTAAAGTGTTTACCAATAAGTTTAAGAAAGTATTTGAAATTGGTTTTTTAAAAATGGTACAAAATGAATTTAACTTCTGGTTGAACGTTATTCACACCCACTGGTAGACTTAAATTGGATTTATTGTTAGAATTTTGCATATTGTGGACAAACAGCGGACGAATGTTAACTGTTTTCAATTGTCATTAGACTTAAACAGGTAAACCGTTCCAGCGTATTATATTAAGTGCTATTAGTATTTTCTTTTTTATAAACTTAACCAAACCATGCAACAGCGAGAATAGAAATAAAATAAAACTTACACTCTAAAGCCCATTTATAAAGTTCAGTCAGGAAGTCTTCTGGCAAATCTCTATTTCCGTCAAGAATGGTCTCCATTCTGAAAGGGAAATTGGGTACAAGATGAGAAGATTATATTACTATCTACTTTGTCTACACTTGAGCGATCCCTGGTCTAGTCTACTGCAGCGCACCTCTACCGCGAGTTGAATAACAAAAAGTTGCGTTCTTAAAAGACACGAAAGGTATACCTTGTGGCAACCTGCTGGCGTGGATGCCAGTCAATCTAGAGACTGTAACTTTTTCATTGAGCCAGATTGCTGTTTCCCGTTCTGACTCAGTTCGTAGGCAGTGTGGCGTACAAAACAAATGCGCAGACTACTGGGCCGCCGTTGAAAACGGGATGTGGTCATTAAACCGAGATTCTACACTCCCACTGCATTATCCAATAGACACTGTATCAATAGAACGAGTGCTCACTTACGCATCGAGATCCACCAACCTTTTAGCGTGGTTTACGTTTTATGTCACTTCAGGGACGTATGTGTGAGTGGTCGTGGATTCGACATTACAAGTGGATGATACAGAGGCTAATAAATAAATTGGACTTGTTGTTGTTTTGGTTGAGCATTCCTCGGAGTCGCTGAACTAGTTTTTTGTGCCGCGTATTATGCGAAGCGATTAAATTAACTGTTACGGTTAACACGTTTACACGTAATGTTGTTGGTTTTGACTGATGTGTATTACATATGTATATGTAGATAGATACTTGCTGAAGTAATTTTGTATGAATTAAGTTGTGAAGTAAGTTTTCATCGGTATCGCTGATTCGTTGGCTAACTCGCGTGATTTCTTTATATTTTCGTTATCTCATAGTGTATTATAGGTATCGTTAATATGGCTAGGATTAATATAGAAGAAATATTGTTACTTCACATGGACTTTTGTAAATTAATTTTACGACTAATTCTGTTTTCATTAGAATTTAGGTTACGTAAATCTTTGCAAGCTATAAATATTAGTTATATTGAATTGACTCCACAGATTGAGTATTTGTTAGTGACATTATTATATTGGCTGCTAATTTATATCACTGCTCCCATTGTGACGTTGTTACGTCAGTACATTTAGATTGAAAAATTTGTGTTTTCTTGTGCGAATATAAGTAAAGAAATAACTCACTTGTTCACAAAATCTTCTGCAACCCTATCCAAGGCGGGCACCGCAGCTCTAGCAGCCTCTGGTGCCGCGAGGGCCTTTGACACTTTTGATCTAAACTTTGACCATGGCATGCCATGCCTATAAATTCAACATTAATTAAAACACATTTATTTTTACTCATAAGTGTTACTACAGAATTTATTTGACACGGACAATGAATTCGTTACTACTGCGATAATAAAAAACAAATCGTAATTCAAAAATGTAAACATTCTTAATTACTGAGACACTTACACTCCTATAAGACCCGGCTCTTCGCCGAAAAAGTCCTTTCTTAATTCCTGTTTGTAATGTTTGAGACAGGGCGCGACAGCTCTGTGCGGCATGGAGTCTTCGCGTCTGTATATTCGTGCAGTTTCCTCGGCGCAAAATGGAAATACTAAATCAGGATGTCCAAATAGTTTCGCGACCTTGGCAGCGCCTCCAGGGCCGGCTAAAGCTCGTAAACTCCACAATGTGACGTCTAAAGCGCGTGTACGCCATGGTTTTTGTCCTATCGCGAATCGCCAGGAGTTGCCGAGTAGAGGCAGAGGCCTCGGGCCTGGCATATTCGCAAATTGCCGAGCGTTCACCATTGCGAACACTACTCAAGTGACGCCTTTAGCCCCTGGAGATGTAACCGTGAGGGCGAGTGGGGACGGCCGTTTATGTTACGTTTTCAGCATTATCAGTTTCATAACAAGTGCCCCCCGGCCGACTTGACGGGCAAGTCAAACCTGTATTAGGAGATATTAAACGGTTGTAACACCTGCCACACAAGTGCTAAATGGAAAAGCAATATTGTTTAATCCTCATCTAGAACTGAATTGTACGAGTTTGGCTCAAATCTTTCAATTCCATGAGGTGGCAACATTCAAGAGTAGAACAATAAAAATGATTCGTAATATTGATGACATGTACGACAAAATTAATAACGGAAAGGTACATTCGTAAACTACAACGCTTTACATATTACAAAAGTCGTGAAAAGCATTCGAATCAGGTCACAGGTATAAAAATGTAAATACTCTGTGTCTGAGCGCTGTCATTAACATCACAAAAAGATAACTCGGTTTGCGTGTTGCGCGTTAGCCGCTCTTTATTTTGTCGGTTTTACGCGGTATGCGGGTTGGGTGATAAGTTGGAATGTTCTGGTGTCTGTCTCATTTTCGCAACGTACGCAGTGTGCGATGGGCATTTATCGCGCACGCACTAATCTTCACCACCATTCTTTCAGTCGACACGATGGTGACATCACTTAGCGTACCGATGTTAATCGTTTGGGACTTTGCAAAAGAAAATACAAGGCATGTTCTCCTATAGTGTGGTAAAAGAAAAAGTGTCGCTGATGCTCCTTCACCCATAAATCTATACATCTTTCACCATAGCTCATTGATCGTTTTGGCGGTGCCCGCTGTTCGTGAACATTTTACTAGTCTTTTTAAAGACCAAATTAGTACTACAGTTATGTGCACTAATTATGGTTATGTAAGTTGTAGTATATACATACACATGTTTATACGTCGTATTTTATCGAATTACTGAAAGAGAACCTATTGCGAATGTAATTCTAAACATGTTACGAGTTAAATTCGGTATTCGGTTGTCAATTCATTCGCGTGACGTCATAGACGGGTGCGTTCATTTAGTGGATCCCTCGGTGGCAACTGGGTGTGGTGGTCTCGCGCCGATTGCCTCGTCCGGTCGTCGCGCTCGTCCTCACAGTGTTGGTACATTTTGTACACCTTCCGTAATCATAACACGCACAGTTTGCACGCAAATATTTTTTTGTGTTCTTGACATCCTTATGAGAATAGACATCACTACATTCTAGTCAAACTCCGTCATTGATTACTCAGTGAATTTTGGATGGTTTAGTATGATGAATTTGCCAAACTCTGTACTTTTTCAGCGGGCATCGTTTTACGCTTAATGCAGAAGCATCCAGTAACTCGATAGCAATGCTCTGGTCTTGTTTGATTTGTTTTGCATGTGGAACGCGGTCAACGGATGCTGTTGCAACCACTGAAGGGAACCCTTTGTTCTCGTGTAGTTCCTCGGCTTTGATACCACTGACGGGGAGCTGTCAGAGGGAATTTCTTCGGAATCATGGAATGTTAGAAGCAAATTAAATTCATTTAACTGCGTCCGGCCCTTCAAATTAATTTATATGATATACATGTTTTTTGAATTTGTCCCCGTTCAGTTCCTTAAATGTTTGTCGTTAGTTAATAAAGTGAACATAATGTCACGAAAGTATTTTCCCGGAGCGGTAGGCAGAAACGTGTACACTCTTAAGGTTTACCAGTTATGTTATATATCCCACTGGTCCTTCCCCAATGCCATACACCAGGCACAACTTCAAGCTACGTACTACTACTGGGAATTTCAAGTTAGAAAAACGGAAAACCCAAAATCGATTACATTTTTTAAATTTTGATTGGAATTTCTCTTTATCCTGTCATGCATACAATAAATCAGTTTCTAATTCGTCCGAACTAAATGTGAGTTGTTGACGTTGTCGTCTTGCTCAATTGTTCGGAAAATTGTTAGCTGTGAATCCTAACTGCATAGTACACAGACCGTTATGAAAGAAGCCTTACGAAATGAACTGTACCTAATACTAATCGGCTCTTGATACAAGCTTTGTTTCCATATTTGAGTTACGTTCGGGTATGGAGATTTCATACTTTTTACGTAGGTACTAAAATGTTGGTCTATTACATAATTAATATAGACTTTTGTGTTTGTGTCATTTATTAAAATTGACACTTAATTAAAAGTTATTATAAATCAAAAGTTTTTTTTTAACTTTTAGAATTAGATACGAATGCAATAAAACTTATTTGATTTCTGCAATCTTTCCTGGTTCAACTGTAAGTATGGATAACTATGTTGTAGTGTTTTTAATGTCTGTTGTGAGAGGTATTTTGCCGAATACCAATTACTACGCGACGGTTAAGCTGTATACGTTATTCTCTAAACAAGTCGGTTTGATACGGCATATTAACAATCGTTTTTGCAAGTTTGGGCCGCAGCCAGCCGCCAGAGTCCTATAAAAGAAAAATATATTCGGCGGAAAGTCATCGTAAACAAAGCCTATAAAATAGACCCAGAAATAAAAACGTTACATTCGCTTAAGTACAAAACGAAAATTGAAGTCCTAATTTAGGACACTTCTTAACTCTTTATTATCACTAATTGTAGTAAATTCTATTTAGTTAACCAGGAAAAGAGAAGTACATTTAGTATTTGTATGTATGTATACGTAGCGTAGGACGCCCTCCAGCTAGGTGGAGTGTCGATTTACGCAAAGTGGCTGGCAGTGGTTGGATGCGAAGAGCTGAGGATCGAGCTCAGTAGCGTGCCTTTGGAGAGGCCTATGTCCAGCGGTGGACGGGAGTAGGCTGATAATTATGATGATGATGATACGTATAAAGTATATATTATGCTCTAACAACCGTAGTCTCTATTAAATACTATATGTTGTGAAACAATTTTATAAAACCATAGACTTCAATTGTTAATTTGAATACCGAATAATTATCGTCTGTCAAAAATATTTAACGGCAAATTTTAAATTATCAAGGGTTTTTCTAGTTATATTATCCAGTGCATGCTTGATAAGGTTTTAACCGAAGTACCACTGCAGTTCATTTCATTTAAATAATAGAATGTATTCAAGTACGTTTACATTCTTACGTTCATTAATTAGGTTTTCGTATGGCACCATCACTGTAACAATGTATGATACAAAGGCCTAATGTACGACACAAACTTCTCAATTACGTAATAGGTTCTACAAATGTAGGGTGTAAAATAGGAATTAAATCCACCCTTTGCAACCTAGCTTCAGGTTTGCCGATGATATATAAAAAAAATGTAGACGGTCTTATATGTTTATCTATTTAGGGTTTTAATTCTTGTTTTCTTAAAGAAGTCCTAGTTATAAGGCCATGTGAGTCATACAGAAATAAATAACGCATGAAAAAGCCCTATTTAATGTTATCTGACTGCTGACATGTCTCGGAATGGCTTATTTTCTCGCCCCCTATCACGAAATATTTAGCCACTCGTTTATTGTTGGCGTGCGTGTATTTTACCATTTCCACCGATATACTGTCGCGGGAACGATATAAGGCTTAACAATAGGAGCAACGGCCACACGAGTACTTCAATAAATCCTTTCTTTTCCCCACAAGCGTTTTGTACCTTTTGGCGGACATCCAGAACTTCAATCCTAATGTAATCTTTGTCGTATTGCATAAATAATGTAGGTACGATGGATATTTATTAAAATCACAGTGCGCACATCAACTTGCAAATCAGTTTGCACGTAGCCGAGATACCTCGTGAAAAGTAATATCGACCTCGGAAACTTGAAAAGATGTTGAATAGAGCTAGTTATAAATTTTTGAATTTCTCCGCAGGGGTTTACCGCCGTATCTAAAATTCATATCTTAAGGGGAACTCACCCCTGAACTCTGACACATTCGGAGACCTAGCTATTTTAGGCTGTAAGCAGTCAAGGTGATAATTCTTTGACACTGAATATCGCTCGGTCTGTTACACTTTGTATAAGTACTACCATCCTTTGTACCTATCGTAACGATTATTGCGGAATTCATAGACTATATAATATATAGACATCTTTAAAAACACACATACAAACATACACACAAGCATAAAATGTTTACATAATTCAACCAATTTATTATACGAGGAAGTCACAATTTTTAACTAGCGCAGTATAAACATAGTTGTGCTACTGCAGTGCTTTATACGTATATGTAAATTCAGTCTCCTGGATGTATCTGCCGGGATATCGGCGGGACGGTCGGCGGGAGCGGAGTCGCCCGCCTACACCCGACGCATCGCAAACGAATGACAATTTATTCAATCTATTATTACCATGTCGACCTGCAAAAATATCAGGAACTCGGTAACTGCTGTTGAACGCATAGGTATTATTCACAGTGAGTGATACATTTATTAGTATTACAGCTATTTCTACGCTTCCAAATATTTTGCTGCGGGAAAGTTAAACTGCAACACGTCGTGAGTCACCCGTAATTTTATTACAAAAATATTTGTTGTGTGAATTTTTGTTTTTTTTTTTTTAATTCTGCACCAAGTCTGTATTTATCTATTTATTTATTTATCCTTTATTGTTGGTAACAAAGGGCGGACTTAATGCCAAGTGGCATTTTGTACCAGTCAACCCAGGTGATGATGAGAAGTTGGGATAGGCACGGGAATCATCTTAGTTTAGAACCTGTATCATTAAAATTGTATATAAATGTATATATTGTCTTTGATAGAGGCGTGCCATTTACATTGGTTACAAAGGTTTCTTTGAAGTTTGCACAGAGTAATCAGCTCGAGTGAAAATGTACATGTGTGGCGCTCGTGGTGAAAAGACGCCGTTCATCTGGTGACGAGGAACGGGTGGGGGGATAGTTGGCGACAGATTTATGCTTTGATTGCATGACGCCCGCACCAGTTCAGGAACCAATTTAAAGGAGCTCTTTAACTTCTGAACTGTGCCCTACGCGACAGTCCCGCGGTAGGTACAATAGAAGTAGCGTGGTACGAAGCACAATGCTCATAACAATTACGCACTGCGGTTTGTTGAGCGAATCAAGCTAATAGGAATTTTCAATCTACTCGCAATATTAATTTGAACTAAGCTCTCAATTGGTCTCTCTTCTTGGTCTATTTTCATTTAACAAATATTGAACAGAAAAACTTTGTGTTATTATACTATTGTATTGATTTATTAATGAATTGATCATTTAGCCCGTATTAAATAATAGTCTGCATATGGTACAATATATAGCCGTGATAAAGTGAGCCTGAACTTTTCAACTTTAAACATCTCGTTGACGGTGATAGGGTTGAGAATCGCGCCGATTGCAAATTCCATACAAATGTGTATTGCGTATATTGCGAAAGCGAACGAGATGAGTTCGATCGCCGATGGCGGAGGGCGAGCGTAACTAGGTATGGAAAGGGCTCGGGCGCGGCGCGGCGGCGCGGCGGCTTATCGATCGCGCGCGGCCCGGACCTGTTGCCGGGTGCCGGCCGCCCGGCGTACGTATGTTTCATGCAATTCTATTGGTCAGACCGCCCGCTCGCACTCGCTGCATTACTAGAACGAGGATTTTGCCCACTGTGCGAACATTACTGAACAGTGTTTCGAGTACATCAACTTTAGCTGTATCGACCCGCGCCCACTACCCCGCCCAGCCCAGTGATGCGTTGTTACATACTGATAATTCCGCGCAATCGAACACATTGTCTACTTCTTTTTATTGCACACCTAGCCGTGTCTAATTATTCCGTTTTTAATTATCATTTGCTGCTAATGCTTGCAAATGTGCTTACGTATACTCAGTCGTTGAATCTGAATGAAGTCGCATTGTTTATTTATTTGCATCAATGTGCAATGACGATGTCCAATAATAACAGCAGCACATGCATGTTTCAATCGATTGCAAATAAATTTGCAAGTCACTGAAGCTGTTATTTAATCCCCGCCGTGCAAAACATCTGGGGGAAGATACAAGAGAATCAAAAAGCCTTTAGAAACTATTTTACGAGATTTGAGTTTGATGTAGACATAAAGAACGCGTTATATTCTCTAAAGATACTGTTCAAGCGGTCACGAGATTTATAGTCGTTTTGTGATTATGCTTCACTACTCTGCATTCAAATGTAGTTGGGTAGGTTAAAAATTATTCTTAGATCGACCCGCAAAATGAGCCCAAAAAATTCACAAAAAGTCACGAACTTAAATTCGAGAGAAAGAATCATAAGATTAAAATTGCGATATTCGTGCAAAACTTTTGTCTCCAGCTGATATCGTTCGTCGACAATGGGTAGACGGAAGCGATGCTCAATAACGCCGTCAACGTTCAATGGCATGATAATTTCGGCTGATACCAATGTAATTCATCCTTGTCCACTGACCCATTTAATGTTGACAGTGTCTTGACGTCAGCGAGGCGAGACTGGCGCGAAAAGAACTGCGCGTTCGACACACACAGAACCGACCAGCGTTCGGACGCCTACGTTGTTCCACTGAATTAACTGCTGCACGATAATTATATTGCCATAACACGTTGCTTTGTTCTCGAGCTTACTACTTAACACGAACGATTTTTCTTTTCTCCTTTCTCTCCCTCAGATTAGTTTTGTACGAAGCGAGCAGTATATCTTATGCCAATCCATTAGCAAATAGTGTCGCAAAAAATATTATAACTTACGTTTGTAAAGAGTAACGAAGTACGGTTTAAAATATACTAGTAGTGAGCACCATCGGCAAGAATACAAACAGTCATTCTCGACCAGGTGGCGATATTAGACCACAAAGGTAAACGGTTGTATTGTAAATAATTTTTTGGCAACGCTTCGCGAATCGCTCTTCACGATATAGGATACAAGAGAAAACCGCGGCCACTCGAGAAAACCAAGGAGGCGTGGTTCATCAACC
>DWME01001591.1:0-24075 GCA_018244795.1 Parelbella ahira ahira
TCCTAGTCTTGTTATCTCCCGGATTGTATCGGGATGCGATGGTCCTAACATGTGTTGCACCACGTGGGTCCAACGCAAAAAATCAACATACCAAAAGATCCCATGTCTCTTTATAAGACCTATCTATTTTAAATTCTATGTATATGAATTAAAGTTCAATTTTGTTTGTTATAATAATTTGATATAATTGTTATTATTTAAATAGTTACCTTGTGGGAGACCCAATGCGACAAGCGTAAGGTTATGAGTTACACATTTTATAGGTTGCGTATCTGCTTAGCAATGAGGTCTTCGCGTCAAAACACAATAATGATACATTTATTAAGTTGTTTATAATACTGTGTCATCTCGCCAGGTCCTTTATAAAGTAGCTGGGAAGCACCGAGTGCCAAATATCTGTTTACTTACACACCTGACGTACCTCGTATACATCCATCATTAATTGTGACTAAATCATGACAAACGGCAAAATTAAAACGGCAATCGGTTTGTGTATGTTGAAAAAAAAATGTATGTACATGTGTCATTCCTATCATAAACATCATCTTCGGCTTACCAAACCTAGTTTCTGAAACTTTCGCAGATCGGCATGTATAAAGCATTCTGTGCTAATGGGGCCTAAAACCTTCCAGAATTTATTAACGAAGTGATCTAATAAATTTAATATCTGTCTGTTAAAACCGTTTAAAAGTTTTAAATGGTGATTTTTAGTGTATAATATCTAACAATACTCTAATTATGTTATAGGGAAGTCAGTTTCGTTTCCCGGTAAGTATTCCTTGCGTTTCCTTGCCTCAGATGTTGTTCTAATTTGTTCTTAGTTTTTATAACTAGCCGCGTGAGGGCGCCCTAGTCACGTACCGCTAGTTTATTGTTTTGCTTGGCAGTCGGTTGTTTTCACAAAACTTCAGCGGGTCCTATAACTTCTACAACTGCTTATATTATACCTACAACCTCTTTTAGAAAAACATATTTTAATAACCGTTGGTTGTTAAGTAAATAAGTAATATTAAGTTACATTTTACGCTAATTTTATGCTTGTCGCTTCTCATTTCCATTTTGCATTTCACCGTTACTTGTTAGGTCGAAATACTGGCTAATTTACGCCTATTGTGAATGCCCGTTACATAATGGATATGATTTAGCGTATGTAATTAAATTATTTCTCAATTTCATTTGTATAGGTTTTAATAATAAGACCAAATCAGTATTGGCGTGTTTTATTATAAGAGTCTAAAACAACCCGTCTCATATCACTTTTACCGTTCATAATCAGTAATCTTGATAAGCGTAGCGTAGGACGACATCCGACCCGCCGCACTGATCCGATGACACTCGGAGGATCGCCGGTAGGCATTGGATGAGGAAGGTAGAGGACCGAACAACGTAGCACGCTCTAGGGAAGGCCTATGTTCAGCAGTGGCCAGCTATAGGCTGATGATGAATCAGTAATTAATAAAAAGTACCTAGTACAGAATGCTTTCAGGTTCACTCATGTGTTTTATCTGTTAAGCCTTGCACCTAAACATTTCGATTAATAATATCAGTTTTAGGTTCATTTATTTTATTGACTTCGACGAATTAATAATAATTTTGAGAAGTTTAGAAATTATTCAATGGCCCTAATCGATTGGTAAAGTTAGTTTTGTAAACAATTCATCTACTATTATACTTTATAAAGTTTATAAGTTACCTTTCCAGTGCCCTTTAAGCCTTCAGGCCTTCGATGTCTGTTTTCTTACTGTACCGATAAGAAGAAAACTCTCCGGTTCATGAAATTTCAGATATTGATCAACTTCATTGATGGTTAATACGACAAGTCAGAGGATTTGTACATCATTCCTGTCAATGTACGCTAGAGATATCTGTTGTGAATAATACATTTAAAAACATATAAAGTTCTAGAAATTTCTATTTATGTTAGTAAACCACAAACAACGTTACAGAAAAAAAGTTACAAGCATCATCTCTGAAACCACAGCAGCTTAATTTTTTTTTTACTTTCTAAAATATAAATATCTCACATTAATAATTGCGGTGTTTAGAACGCGATACTGTTAAATACGAAGCGAAGTAAAATAAGCCTAGTGAAGTTTTGATAAGATCAATTTAATACAAATTTTCTCTGTACTGAATTAAATAAAAAAAATCTTAAAGCGCCTGTTATTTTTCAGACCGTTATCATTGTAAGAACAGTTACATGTAACATAGCTGTGTGAAAGCATAATATTTTAAATATATTTACTCGTGGATTCACCTGTGAAATTTTACAAATATGAGAATTTATACAGGACTAACCCTTCTCACTTTGAGAGTAGCCCCACACCCAACAGCAGAATGATGAAGGGTCGATGATGATGATGATGCGAAGATTATAATGAGAATGACGCGGTTTGCGAACTACCCCACATAATATTGATACAACATCAACAAAAATCTACACACCTAAGAGTTCTCCATAACATTCTCTGCGGTATCTAAAGTCAACTACCCCCACTTGAGCAATGTAATAGATTAAAGATTTTTGCACTCTCATTCTGAGAGAAGACTAAAGACCAAGAGACCGTGAATTAGTCAAAGTAGATGACTTACTCGCAGGTGACACCAAAATGTGATGTTTTTTACTGTTACATCTTGATGAGAAATTCGTTAAAAAACTTTCGTTCAAAGAATCTGCTTTATTATTAACGAAATTTTTAAAAACAAAACATTTTATAAAATACACAAACAGACAATGTAGATCTTTTAAATATTAGTGATTATGGTCTTTGAACGATTTAAATAATATGCAGATATGATCATTATGATAGATAAGGACATATTAAATGTGTAATTAATGTATATTATTAATATTGGCTTATGTAGAGCTCTTAATGAGCGCACCGAGACGAAGCTAAAAACAGTAAGAAACAAGACGTTTTCATATTAAATTCATTAATTATAAGCCCTCTCAATTAGCATGGAGAAACGATGTGTGTTTCGTGAAATCTCACAAAAAATATACTCAAACCAATTGTAGAATTTACATAAACTTTCAAATGGTAAGTATTGTGTTTGAGATTTTGCAAAATACTCCACTGGAAACTATGCTTTTTGATTCAGCTAAATACTTTCTCTGAATATCTTTAGAGTAATATTTTCATACAATTTAAGAAGATTTCTTTGTCCGGATAAGTGTACCGCTTGCTTTCATAATACTTTTGTAATTGAGGATTCAACGTGACGAAAACCTGTATTTTGGTTACAGCCGAGTTTCCTTTTGGTTTGATATCTGTACAAGTTCTCCATAATTTATTTCAGCATAGAGGAAATAGTTCACGAAAAGCAAATATTGTCAATTACCGCTGGCAACACTGGATAATAAGAAAAAATCGGTTATATTTGTTACTTCTATTTTATTGATTAGTTACGTAAAACTTTCCTTTCGTAATAATTAACCAATGGATGGCTGATTTATGAAGAGACTAAATTAAAAATTTAAAAAGTAAATGTGTTCGTATATACGTTAGTTTTTGCTATTGCCATGCCAATGATTACGCGGTTCAATCGCAGTATAAGGCGAAATGAATTTAAAAAATAAACGTAACATCACACCTATAATCCCTAAAGGTGTAGGAAGAGTAGTGTAGTAACAGTACCAAATTTGACTAGTTACGCTTACGTCCGATGGAATAGGTGGTGAACCTATTAAAAAGATTAGCATAGACAATAAGGTACTAACTAACAACACATCAATGAGCTTGTATAGAATTTTATTTATGTTACAAATTTCAATGCTTATGATAGTAACGAAAACGACAAGTAACTTCATAATTAATAAGATGTTTGCTCTAGAAATGCAAACTAAAACTTTACGGGATTCATTTTCATATAAGACAAAATGATTATGGTGTTTTTTTTTACGGTTATTGTCTATATTGTACTAAAATTACTTTTAACATATCACTCTTAAGGTTTAATATCGTACTTCGACACTCACATAACACACACGTAGCCAGTTTAATCTCCACGTACACTTAAGTCACTTCCAGCGGAACGATTTCAGTACATTAAACTCTCCTGGCTAATGGACTTGCCTCACCCTGAGCAAGTTGGTCGGAGCCGCCACTGTTGGCGTGACATGTTTAAGCTCAGAACTGGACTTGACTTTATACATTCGTTAAAAATTACAGTCACGTTATTTTAATATGGTATAATTATATTAAAACTTGTCAATAATTATCAGCACATTAAAAATTCTTTCTTACATTGATATCTCCGACCTGATTTACCAACGATCACATAAAAGTGGGCGGTAGATGATAAAGAGTGGGTCGTGGTAAAAGTGGGGCGTATGTTCAGCAGTGGAACACTAAAGACTGATGTGATAATGATGATAATTGATACCAAAGTTAAAGGTTTTCGGAAATAATGTCGATGAAGTATGACTTGTTTCTATCTGCACCATGCCATTCGTGATTCGTTATGGACGGCCAGTAATCATATCAATAGAAAGCCAGTAATGTATTTGTTAAGTAACTTGCAAGTCTGATTGGTATACATTTGTATAGTAAAACAACGGAATAATTTAAAAAAAATTGTACAGCAATATTGTCCATTACATTTCAAGCATTAAAATTATCGTTCATGTAATAGTATTACGATTAACGTAATTACTTAACATCGTTTTCCTAATACAGTTTAATTAAATATGTACTACAGACAAACAACAGAGGTAATTAGATCATTATCATTCCATTTATCGTTCCGCTGTTAAATTAAAGTCTTGTATCAAAATAAGCAAAGATAAGGCCAATGGGTCGTCTTTTCTTTAGGAGTAATAATATATAGGTACACTCGAGTAAACACACACGAACGCAAAACACGTCACCCACACATACACAAATGCACGCAGATACAGATTATTTTGTCTCTTTAGATTAATACTATTTTTCTTTCTTTTATTGTATTACTCATACATTCTTTAAAATAGTTTCGATAACAAGGGAGACTGATGGTCATCCAAAATACAAGCTACTTCAGTGTGGAACGAACGATTAGGATGTATTTTTTTGTCTTGTTTTTAAATAAATACATGAAATAAATATAGTATAAGTCATTGCGTTCAGACCTGTCTTTCTATTTGTCTCTCGTCAGGAATTGCGTACAACTTTTTGGTCCGTTCGTTTTAATCAATATGTATATAATTCTTAATGATTGTATAATTAATGCATTTTTTTGTTGGTCAATATGTTACAAAAAATTTTAATTGAGCCGGTGAATATCGAGCATCCTATGAATTTTCTTTGAATATTCTGTTAGAATGGTTTAAACTGTTGGAAAATAATTTACATCTATTTTCTAATACCAAGTTGCAATAAGAATTCTACTTTACTTCCTCCAAACTGTAACTTGTTTTCCTTACGTTACTCATGCGAGAGGGGGGGGGGGGTAGTCATGAAGAAAATGTAAATGATATACACCGTCAAAATCTTATTAATTATTACTTACAAACATGATTTCAGTTACAAATAGTGAAAAGTATAAACAAAGGTGAAGACATAAATAAAAATTTATAAAATCGGTCAACGCGCCCTAAGAAGGTATTATTTTAAAAATAAGGAAATAAAATTATGTACACCTTTGAAATTATTGATACTGACTGACGGTTAGCGTGCATATGACGAGAATACGAATATTGAGAAAGCGCCTTCGGTCTGTGAAGATAGAGATATTAGTCACTCGGTGTTCTTTGCCTTGGGGCCCGGGCGTGATGATATAATAATACTAGTGGAATTCAACATAATTATCGTCATATCTCGATCATCGCGTCCAGTTGGTCCGTTCGCAGTGCGACACACTCGTCTCCCTGAAGCGCACGCGCCGAGGGGAAGACGCCAGAAATAGCATACCTACACACAGAGTGCTGCGCGCTCAGTCCACACGGCGAGCGCGCACGTAACATGCCTGTGGGAATTTCACGTATTATACCACGTACACTGCTAGTACTAGTGTGGTGTTTGATCACAATATCCCGAAGGATCGTATTTTCTATTATTTCAGGGAAGGGTTTTTCACCAGCAGACTATTAAGCTATCTACAACCATATCGACACACATTCGTAACCAATATAAAAATATAGCCATACTTTATGTAATATTTGTTTTGTGTAATATTAATACCAATGTTGGATCGATGCAGATGCCGAGGGAAACAAAAACTCGCTTACCTTGACCAAATGTGTCAGGTACTGGTTGGTGGGGAGTCAGAAATCTCCGAAAGTAATGCGCTAGTATGAAGTGAGGGAGGAATGTTGAAGATTCACGTAATATACATAGAGGCGCTACCTACCTTTTAAGTGATCTGGCGAGAGAATGTGATGATAATAGAAATAATTGAATAGGAAAATTACATTATTATTATGTTTATTAGTTAACATAATATGTCTAATTGCATTTTTACTTTAACTAGAAATGCATGTAACGAAAGAATTTTTGTACACTTTAGTAACATAGGGAGTGGTCGGTCTAGTATAGATGGTCGCTGGTGGTTAATATCTACGAGCGTCTATACCATAACAGTCGATCCCAATTATTACCGCTGAGTAACAATCAGTAAAACTTATCGGACGCATCAAATGCCTTATGAATCGTTTAAGAGAAGGGTCGGTATCTAAATCCTATCTCCACCAAATCTGTACTGAGGTAACATGATTATCAGTACTCGAAGCCTTTTGCAGTTGCAGGGTGTACGTGCATATGCCCAGTTTCATAACGTAAGAAGGGGGTAGTCGCATTAAAAAAATGATTGTAGAACGTCAATTATGTAAATCCAATAAAACGCCTGATAAAATTAAACATTGCTATAAAGCGCACAGTTTAATTGTTATAAACCATCCGCCAACCGCATCAATTGCATTTTTTGCATTTGCATCAATTTGCAATTTACAAAACCTTCCATATTGTGTTACGGATCATTGCGAATTAGAAAAGACTTGTTAGATTTTACCTTTGTTTAAAGAATAAAATATTACAAAGAATACAAACAAAACAATACACAGAGCGTTCAAATAAAGAATGACAGGTTCTTGAAGAGTTGGGGAGAGACCATTAAATGCCACGACGTGCTAGTTGTACAAATTCTCTATTATATCCGCACACCCTTTTTGGAGACCTTGGACTCCATCAACCAGTCTCTAAGCCATTTGTTCTGGATTGCATCTGAATCCATTAACATACATTTTAGACCTTTTTAACTTGCCATTATGAAAATTGAAAATTTTCAAAAAACATTCTTGCGCTTAGGAAATCGCTTGAAAAAAGCGGGTAGTTCGAGAATTGGCATGCACGCACCAGCAATCAATATTCTGAATTTTTTTTAATAATGAAGTAACAGTCGATGTGCTATTAATATTCAATGTCGTCCCCAAATATCCTACTCAATTTCAGACGGGACTGAAATTCCCGAAATTGATTTAAGATCTTCTAATTTTCGTTACAGAAATAGTACAAGTTAGACTGTTAATAATGATTTTGTTCATTTTTAAGATGCTGTGATGGTTTTAAATACACATAATGGATTCCTTTTTATTTGATATTACAATTAAAATGAAAACTCTGTCTTCCATTTTCTGAAGAAAGCTTCCATCTTCAACTGCCACATTAATAATTGAAGGTAGAAGGTCTTTATAGCGATATAAAACTTTGACTCAGGGACATTCAACAAAGATTGGCCATTTTGTGACCACTGGCAGATGTTTTTGAGCCAAGATATTCTCCATCGGTCCACACTTATTTTGCTTGATATCTTGCCTAGGATGTAAATGTTGGTCTTCATATTTTCTATTACGATTGTCAATAATTTATCTGCCAAACTAAAATAAAAAAATTAATCAATGGACGCTCACGAAGAAGAAGTTCAGATAAGTCTTAAGTAATAAGATAAATAGCAAGATAACAAGAGGTTAATTAAGATAAGAAGGACATTTAAAAGTAAGATAAGTAGAAGCTTACATAAGCTTAAATATATAAGTACACAGCTAAGTCTATTCATAATATAATTTATCAATAGTAAAGAATGACAAATATAATGATTATATATGTATGTGCATACGTACCGGCTCAACTTTTTTAAATGGTTTTTTGGAATGGCCTCGACCAGTATCGTGCTTATACGAGGACCTTCTTCAGGAGTTCGGGACGATTGCAGCGAGCTCGCAGCGGAGTCAGAAATAATCGTCCATAAACACCCACGAAACATTTAACGTCAAAATTAATGTAGCTTACAACGACAGCAGCTTTGTTTAGTCAAAATGAACGGAGAAGCTTCTACTTTAAACGGTTTAGAAATCTTTATAACATACATATAATGAGTAGGACGAAATCAAAAACAATAATAAAAATGTATTGTGTCAAATGCGGTATGTAGCCTGCTATTTTAAGTATAAAAATAACGTCACATCACCTATATAATGCTCGAAAGGGTAAGCAGAGGAGTGTAGTACGCTTCCCAATTTTACCAGTTACACTTACATCTCACCATGGTGAGTGAATCTCTTGCCATACATCGGACATACGAGTAGCCCCAGATCCGAGCCACTACTTGAAATTTCTACTTCTTCTTAGCGTGTCGATGACAAACACATTTTAAGTCCCTAAATGATTTTAGCCCTGAATTTTGCCACGCTGACTGCCTCATCACTAAATTTCTACTAGAAAATCTAAATTAGAATAATTCATTAGCACCCGAGCCGGGAATCGAACTTAATACCTTTAAATCAAATGTCGCTCTTGGACCTGCTTGACCAACGAGGCAGTTGACCTGCTTGACCAACGAGTATTTCACATACATATATGAGAATATTGAATGGCCATAGCGAACTGTTGCGATAATTATGCTCTACTGAAATATTTAAAAAAAAAACAATGAAATAGTTTTAAAGTTCTGAACAAAAAATCGATGCTACGTAATAATATGATAAGAAAACAGTAATTTGATTAAAACTTAGCTCAGGTCACGGTCAGGAGAATATAATAGGAACGAACTATTTAAATTGTATTCTTATGCTAATTAAAAAAAAACTGTGTCCGCGGTTGTTAACAGAACAGTTAACGTGTTCTAATGCTTATTAAATTGGAATGTTGAATATTTAAAACTTAAATTAGACGTTTAATTCTTTTGTTTTATGTTATAAAAGCAATTAACTGGGACAAAGTGCGTTCTATTGTAGTTACAATGTATATGCCCAATTATCCATATAAATTCGCAGTATGAGAAGTTAGTTCTGAACTCGAGCAGTTCTTCAAAAATGCCATTGACATACTTCAATATATCCTGTCATATAATTATATGTTGTAATTTATCATAGTTAACTGGTACCTATCTCCATGTTAGCCAGAGAATTCTGAAAATATAGTAGGTACACCTTTGTACCGCAATTATATTAAAAAGTTGTGAATTAAATCGTCGCATGTCCATAATTGTGTACTTCTATTTTAATAATTTCACACATCAGCTGTCACGTGGCGCATTCCCATAAGCCCTTCGCATACTTATCACTCTATGTGTTTATTTAGCGACGTCGGTAATAAAGTCGCCTCAGTGAAATCAAAGTTATGATTAACGGTAAATGGACATATAATACACAATTATCATTATTATTATATTTTTATTATCATATCGCCACGCCAAGTTCCTTACGAGGTAGGCAAGATAATAAATTTAGAAGAACCATATTTGGCTCTCGATGTTCCGTGCACTCTGAAACACATGTACCATTGTCGTTAATTGTATTTGTCTCTAATTGACAAACCCAAACCTAATGATAACATATCATAAAATTAGAAAATCCTACCCGGTAAGGAACCTGGCGTAAACATGTGTAGGTAGGATTAGGAAAAGAAAAAAAAAAGTTTAAATAATTATAGCAGTTGGGTATTCTACTTCTTTCTCTGTAGGACAAATACTAGGTAAGTTTATTAAATTTGAAAATACATATATGGAAATATTTAATAGTTATTCAAATAAAATCACGTTGATATTGACACGGAAGTTTGATTTGGACAAATATTTGAAGGTAAATAGTAGAAAATCACAATGAACTGTTCAAATGAAAATCCCTATGGAAATCTAATACAAATTAATCTTAAAAATAACGAAGAATCATTTCTCTACTTTTTTACCGTAAGCCGATAATACTCAGAAACAAATAATACAATTTCAATCGAGAACTCCAATTTATATTATTTGTAAATCAAATTATTATTCTTTTTCTAGGTTCACGATTTGGGAGTGCCGTAAAGAATTTAACAAAGTCTTGTGCAACGCATAATTATCTTTAATGTGAAGTGGTAGAGCCCATTTTTGAAAGTTCGTGTATATTTTACGTAGGTGTTTAATGTTCGAACGCTGAGGCTTGCGGACAGCTGTTACCCCCTCGAGGCGAATGAGGGTTTGTTTACAGCGCTCTCCTAATGACGAAGCTAAGAGGTTTAGAAATGTTTGTTTTTTATTTTATTTGAACTTGCGAATTCTCATTTATCCGATCACGACTGCCTTTGACCGTCTGTTGAGGTTGATTTCTCGTTGACTTATTTAGTGCCGTTTACATGTGGAGAGTAGCAAATACCTATGAAGTTTCAAAGCTTTAATCGAAACGTTGAAGTCCGGATACGCTGCGCTACTTGCTATTAGAATAACAAAACTTCCATCAAAATAGTACAAATCTTGTAAAAAAGATTACATAGACCAGGCTTTTTTCACGATCATCAGTCATTTTGACACCGTTCAGTTTCTTGGAGACACAGATGTACTATTGCGTACATAATGTACAATATAGGTATATTAACCTCGTCTGGCAGTTGCCCAACAATCTTTGTAGAGGCAACTCGACCATCGCTTCCGCATATGTTTTCATATGCACGGTAACTGACTTACAGGGAAACAGTAATCCTGTCTATAATTTATGGAAGATAATGACTGTACATATTTTATGCGGCTGCGATATTCGTCGGAGCTCGCCGCCCGCTGAAACATACGCCCAAGCTGAAGAAAGCTCTGTAGGGCGGGAGACTTCCTCAACACTAGCGCCTCTTACGGCTACTTCGCGAACTAATAGCTCCACGGCCATTGGCCGGCTGGCGTGACGTCATGCTCCGACCAGCCAATGGGGGGGATCTCGCTCGTGCCCGACCGCAGTCCTAGCCGCCGCGCCTTCGTATGAGCCGTGTGTCACTCTCGGCCTCCACCCCCCGCGCCCCGCGCTCGTCTCGCCCGCATTCTAGTCGTGGGTGTCGCGCCGTGCAGTCCTCGCGTGTGCCGCCGAACTCAGTGCGCCGTTTGTGAGTGCTAAATTCCCGCTCGAGTGTAAGTGTCACGGAGGAACCTGTAGCGCACCGCGGAGGATGTTAACAGCCCACGGTGAGTGTTGTCGACGAGTCGTCGGACGCTTATCTCGCAGCGGCGCCACGTGAACGTGCTCTATTTATAAAATGTAAACACGCCGCTAATTCGATTTGAGACGATATTGCAGTATCGGAGAGCGGCCTGGTAGGAGCGCGAGTACGCGACGAACGACTCTAGCTGCCACTTGCGGTTATTAGCAATAAAGACTGGGGCGGTCCAGATTGTCGAGTTCCTGTAAGATAAACGTGCCAGTGGCGCGTTAAAGTCGATAAATGAGAGGATCAGAATGAACGTAGTGCTAGTAATTACTGCGCGACGCGCGTATCTGGCGGCAACATAGCTCAGTTTGGCGACAACACGATAACGTGACCTTGGAGCGCAGTCTCGCGAATGCCGGCCGGCGCTGGGAGCGCACACGAGCTCACGGAAAATGTACAGACAAACAATGATAATAGAGTCTCAAACACACTGATATCTGTGTATCTATCAAAAAACAATTACATTCGAATAAATATAAATATTTAAGAATAACTCATACATTTACGTAGATACGTTTGCGATAATATTTAATTTCGACAAAGAGTACGGGGAGGATACGTTCAAGTTTAGGATGCGTTCAATTAAAAACAAACGGCTTTATTAAACTAAATGACTAATAACGCTAAATGACTAATTCAAATGAAGTTCGCGTCATTGTTTCAGAGCGAATGTTTCAAACAGATTCTGTAACTGCTGTCACTTTTTGTTTTTTATCCTGTTATGTTGTTGCACTGGTCTATTTAAATATCGCAATTTATACAACAGTAGTTACTATAGTAAGCTGTATATGTAGGCATTGCAGATTCGTAATATGTCAGTCAAGTCTGTCCGGTTGAGTTACCTCGATACGGTCAGGTTCGAGGCGCTCGTCCCTTCTTGTTCCACATACACACTCACTGCGTCCAACGACATTTAACTGAGCGTTCGTTGGAATCCTGCTAGCCATTTCAACGATGATAATGAACTGATTATCAATTCATTTTTAATACATACATAAACTCAATGTTTACTAAAAATTATCGTAGAGCAGCACATGGTGACCTCCAAGACTAGTTCCACACCAAATTTTCGTAATAATACAAAAACAAAACCGTACGAAAACTTAAAGAAGATTTAGTATTCTCATTCGCACTTACTCACACTCGTACGTTCGAAAGAGCGGTTGCCGTATGAGTTGCGAATGCGTTCTTGAATTTACGTGCGGCGGTGTGCGTGGGTGCGAGCGAGACGGCGGCAATTCGCATCGAGCGAGCGAACCGGCCATGCGAGATGCTCAGCCGTATCATAAATATTAATCAGGCGCTGGTGTCAACAGCCACCGCGTAACGTGATACCGCCGCGATCCGCTGCTCGCCTGGCACTCGCCGTGTAGGAGCCAGACGCGTCTATATCATAGGACGCGACGATACAGCAATATGCACCTACCATTGCTGTGTATACTTTGCATTCGACGCAAACGGTCCTACTCGGCTGCAATATTAAACAAAACAACACGACAATCTCCAATATCTTGAGGACGTACCGTGTCAAGTTTATTTACCATAGATAAAACTGCAAGCAAACATGCATTCCCGAACTATTCACTATTGCCGTTGCAAACAAAGTTTTGAAATTGCGATAAAAATTGTGATAATATGCACATCCGTTTGCGCTTACGCATTCAGCCATGACCTGCCCTACAACTCTCTGACTGTGATTGGTGGGCTCGCGGTTGTTTTATGGTAATAAGCGCACTTCACCTAAGACAGTTTTAATGGTGCAAGTATTACAATTAATCGTCGGGGATTAGCCACTGCGGCGGAATTGATGGAGGTAACTATTTATGTTTCAAGACTAATGGAGTCTTTGACAATTGATGGTGCGCGCTAACGTTTATTGTGGAGGGAATTCGCTTCAATTGCGTTTATGTGTAGGATCCGGTGCTAACAGGCTTTCTTATTGTTATGGACATGTTTAATTTTTTATTATAAAGTTACGCCACATCCCAGACTGTGTAGGCAGAGAGCGCTAAGCGCCAAATATCTCTATCCTTAAATACCTCATACAACCTCTCCATCTTCAATCATAATTATTTTTATAACGCACGGCGGTGACGGAAACTTATTGGTACCACCATTATTGACATTTAATATCTTAATTTTATTTAATGTACGAAAACGAATTAAACATAATGAGGTCATACAAAAAAACTTAAAACAAATTAAAACACTACAAAGTATCGGAAGTCAAATCTCCGCGGTTCTTCGCACTATCGACCTTCACGTGGGGCGTTTTACATAAATTGACAAAACAGGTACCTCAACAGGTCAACCGTGCTCAGACGAAATACACGTTATATATACAATTTTATAAATACGTTCATCTTACTATTTACTATAACTTTTAGAGAACAATGTCATCTCTTAGATCTGGTGTGTTTTCTTATCTTTAGTTCGCGTTTTAAGAAATGCTCAACTCCATCCTATGTCTTAAATACGTATAATATTTTTTTACTGGCAATAGCCAGTTCTGTTTCATTAGAGAAGTGTTTCTCTTACTGCGCCACACAGCTCTTGTGCAAACGGTTAAGTGAAGAGCCTAGTTAAAATCTGCAACCGCATAAAAGTGTAAGTAAATCAGTAGGTGACGTCATTATAACCATCATCATCATCAACCCTTTTATCGTTCTACTGTTAGACATGAGTATCTCAGAATTAGAAGAATTAGGGCCATAGTCTCTAACTTTATATCTCTTTGTATCCTCGCAAATTCGTTGGTGACACTCCCGTGTCATGAAGTCGACGGGGCGGAAAGGTACGCGGTGTAGCAACAGTGTGCGGAAAGCGAGGATGTAAATTGTATTTGAAATTTAGATTAACATGTTTGTGTACATCATAATTATATATGAATGTAACAAAAAACAATGTACAATCACAATGTAGCAAAAAATTACGTTTTTTACGACTCTACAAACAGCAGTCTTACTCTACCACACATTAGAATGATATCATTATATAATTCAGCAAATTAATCTACATCTTGGTATTGGTATAAAGAGAAGCAAAAAATTGTAATCAAACCTTTAATTATTATATTATTATTTCGACATGCCATCTACCTTACAGGGTAGGTAGCAATGTAGAGTTTTACGATATTGAAATAGGTCATCGAGAAAATGAAGTACATAGATTTTGATTATTATATATAACTGTATATTGCAAATCTGTAAGGATATTAAAATAATTCGATTTTAACAGTTAAAAGTAGGTATCGTTAGAATCAAAAAAATGACCAAAAAGTATTATCAGACAATGAATTCTTTTCAGTACAGCGCGGGAAAGTATTCGTACATGAATGTATGTAGCTCTGAAACAAGTATGTTAGACGTGTTTCTGGAAAAAAGAAACCTATACCTACATTTAATACGACGCAAAAAACGCGTTTCGATTTTTTTTCCACGGCGCTGCGTGCGAACACATCTGCCAGTACGTGTTTGTGTGTGTATGCGTGTGTGTGTGAGTGTGTGTGCGTGTGTATACAGGCGATTTTTTGTACCGATATATGTAAGTCGACTCGAAGATGTTCGTGTTTCAATTTGTTATTCTTGACTTTTTTCTCTGTGCTATTATTCTTCAATTGACCGCCAGATGCCCACAACTTAGTAAATAGTTCAAACGTCATCTACCCAGTTCTCACTTAAACTCTGATACGTAACAACTCCGCCGACGTGTGGACCTTCAATATCCAACAGCATCCAGTTGTCTCCATATGATCAGGGCGGAGTGGTACCGAATAAGCGAGGTCTATGTTCAATAGGAGAATTCCAAAGATTGATGGATAGATTGCTGAATATGGATATCCTAATATCGCTCAATCCAACAGTCGCTTTAATGATTGATCATTATTATAGCTATCCTTTCACAGCTTCGAACACGAATTTTAAAAGTTGAAATGATTATCTCTGTATTAATACGTGAAGCAAATACTTTGCACCCCTTTTTACGAAAATTGCACGGACGGAGTAGCATGAAATTTGGTACACTTATAGTTTGTATAGAGAAAGAGTGTAGATTGATAATATTTCTTAATATAATGGGTAAAAAATACATTAAATTAACCACAAAAGTGCAACACATACTACTGCACCCACACATACATAGATACCACACTATACAGACGTGTATCAACGGGTACAATTTAAAAAGAGGTTATAGTAACAACTTAGTCATTTTAGGCAGGTCTATATTATCGATAAAATTAATTATGTGAGTTTTATAAAGCAATATTTGCATTGGAACACTATTTTTATTACAGCGTTTTCGGGACAGAATAAGTATACCAAAAACTAAGACATATTAGCCAATGTGCATCAGAGAAACTTTAAAATATACAAATAAAACACTACAGTATAAATAAGGGGAATGGTTGTATTATCAAACATGCAGTTTCATAAATTTTTATTTTCCCAACTCAAAGTTATTATAGATTCAAATATTTGTCACTTATCCTCTCATGTACCCTAAAGTCTGACAACTGATAAATTTTATTTGACTGTAGTGTCACAAAATGTCAAGCATAATATATACCTACTCTTTCTTTTATGGTTAAAGTCTGGTCAAATTGACAATAGATTAATAGTGTTTGTCTTTAATATTTAACGTATGTGTAATATGTATAACTTAAATTGAATTAAATAAACCATTTGTTATTTACCTTCCCATTGTCAATGTCAGACTTGAGACGTCAATAAACATCAATAATAATTGTTGTCAATGTAGCGCAGAGGAAATATTTATATAAGTGTAGTCTTTGACATTAAAACTTAGGCAACGCAAAAATTGTTTTTTTTATGATTTACGATCGAATTTCGATCGCTACTAGTACCAATAAATATGTCGGCTGGCGAGGCTTCAAGTAACATAACCCGTATTTAATCATGAACAATTAAACTGAACCCAATTTCCACATTAAAAAGACTAGTACGTCATTAAATTTAAATTGTTCCTTGTAAATAAAATAATTAGAAGCATAATTATTTACATTCGCCTAGATATTTTCAATGAAATTTCACCAAATAATAATAATAATGTAGTTGTAACTAATAAGCTGATAATTCGCGACTACACACAAAAAGTGCAGGAAAAAGCGTGTTAGTATTCACTTCAGATAAGGAAGCGTTTAATTGAATGTCCAAAGCAATGTAAACCTTACATATCAGTGTAAAGGGTCTCAATCCGGGCGACGACATTGTGCGACTTATCACGTATAATATTTGAGGCAGCCGGTAATAAGAGTCACGAGTTATTGCGTAACAGCGGGTGGTACGAACAATAATACAATTCAAGTAGAATACTAAAACTCAAGATGTTTTTGCGTGTTATAAATTTGTGTGCGCTTATAATATAGGTTCAACATATGTTTTAGCACATTATGATTTTATAAGTACTAAATTTCTTGCTTCTACAGCAGTAACAAAATTATGCGTAACAGTTTGGCCTACTGATTTAGATTTCAGTTCCTCGATCCAAGGGTCTAGAATTCCTATACTTGGTACACACGGCCGTTCTTTACAAATTTACGTAGGGTTCTCTATAATATTCTCTAAGACGTGAACCTTTTGGCATCTCGTACTTGGTCAGCATGGCAGCCTATGACCTTAGTCTGTCATTCTGAGACGCGTGGCCAACAGTGGAACGAAAAAAGAGTTAATGACGATGACGAACGAACGATGTATAGATTCCAGCCTTAATTTAGTTAAGGCATGTCTTGTTACTCTTCTTACAATTTTAAATATTTGCAAATAATTTAAAGCAAATAATTTAGATCATAAATAACTTAACATTCTAACTTAAGCATTTCATATAATTAATTAAAAGTAGTATTTATAGTGTTTGTATTATTACTCACTAGTCTACTCCGTCATTATTTTAACAGGCATTACTGGTACATATCAGAATGTTGGCGTGAAATATGTTTCCGATAGTAAAATTGGTCGTATTTTACTTTCTATGAACTGAATTGAATTCCAACATTGTAAAATATTCACGAATAATAATACAATGAACACTTATAACGATAGCTTGCAAGACGCTTGTCCAACAATAGACCGAGACTGATGATAATGATAAATATTATGATGATAATATAAATTAACTAATAGCAGTAAATAGTGCTTGTAGAGTATTTTAAATAGATATTTCATAGAGTGCCTGAATGTTGCCCTTTTTAATACTTACAGATGTAGCACAAGATACTCTTTAAAATTCCTGTATTTCCCAATTTCGCGTAATTTTCCCAAAAATTCCCTAATCTGGTAGTGGTTGCGTACGCTAACAGTACTGTCTATTTCAAATACAGATCGATCCACACATTCTTTTCGACTCAATTCAATTGTGGGTCAGTCAGTCCATCACTCATTCAGTCAGTCGGTCTGTCAGGCTGCCCTTTATTACACAGATTAACGATTAATAGCACTCAATGTATTGTTATACTTTCTTCACTAATTGAAGGACTGAATAAAATAAAGAAATTGATGGCATCTTTTGTTAATATAAATTGGCACTCAAAAAGGATTTTAGCGGGATAATAAAATAAATTAACTCTAGATTCAATTGTTTTTTTGAGAACATAAATTAAAACAATAAATGTTGAAAGGTCACATTGACATTAGATTTTTTAAATTGGGTTTTTATTTCTTTAGAAATCCGGGTGCCTATATTACCCTAAAGGGCTTATATTTATTGTTGGAACTTCATACATCGTTTTAGGACATCCAGAGCTCAATTACACCATAGACCGAATCTATGTGATCTCCATACTGGAATGAATACTATACTATTATACTATTCTCTATGTCTCTCAGCCTCGACCGTGCTCTTGACCAAATAATATGGTTTCTTGAATTTTCGTATGGAATATAAGCGTAGCATACAAATTACTAACTCTAAAATATCCATAATTTATAGAAATTCACTATTCATTATAAACGCTGTGTTTATTTGTTATCTTCAAGCCCATCGCAAACAAAGATAAGAATAAATTACTGCTTAATAATACGTCGGTATTTTTTATTATTAAAACTTAAAAATATTTCGAATTCAACGCAAGTTTCAAACGTAGCTCGAAGTCTAAAAACAAAGCTGTATATGGTTACTGGCAAGGTGAAGTGAAAGATTTAAAAAAGTAAACGAACAACCATAGACAGTCGAATTACGATCCAGTTTTAAATATCGAATGGTATTATTGTACTTTAAAATAGTGCATTTCCGTAAACACATACTTGCAGAGAAACGTCGATACCTAAGTGTTTTGGTTGACTGTTCATATATGTAATATATTCAAAATCTTCCGTCTGCGTCTTCGAGAATTGTGATAGATACGTCGAGTGATGGATGAGCTCTTATCATGACTGATAACCTTCTGCCCCCACCGCCCGCCCCTCCGCCCACGCACTGCGAAAAAGTTGATACGCTCCAACCCAAACGTTCATCTCTCATACTCTGTTATTGTCATCGTGGACTTCAATTTCCTCTGCAGATTTGAGAAAGGGAGATAATGTCTTTAGGTATAGCACTAATCCGTCAACACTAGATACTAAATACTTCTAACTGCTAAAACCGCACATGGTATTACAGTAATGAAAAAGTCGAGTTTTCAGTGCATTACATCCGCAATGTTAACTTAATTTAATGTTGTTATTGAAATAAACACAAGGCACTATCTTGCATCAATACCTTATTGTATAACTATGGTCAATTTTACTACGCAAATATCTTAAGGTAAGGGATATTACTCGATTAGTCTAAGTCTTGAGAACAGACTATACGATAGATAGTCTACCTACCTACACGTACCTAAAGTTACTTCAGTTCAAAACTGACATGTGTTAGTAAAAACGCCATATCATTCATGCGGAATGCAAAGAAAAATTAGTTTCATTCGAACAAAATTAATATTATTAATCTGCTGATTACTTTCATATTTGCTTTGTGCAGAATTGATAAAAACGAAAACCGAAGCCACGTGTCGATATTGTAAAAAGATTAATATAATATGTACCTACTTAGATGTACATAATGTATTATGTCAAATCAAAAGTGATGGTCTTATCAATTTTGAGCCTTATCAATGTGACAATGACGTCAGATTTATCTGATCGTATTTTTGCGGCCAGCGCGAACAATTTATCGAATACAAATCCTATAAGCCTTGACTCGTGACCGTCAGTTGGTCGAGCGGACACAGTACAGCAAATACAGTAGCTCAAATACATACAACAATATAATAACCCTATATCTGACAAGTGTGCGTGTCAGATAATGTTGTTTGTTTGCTTGTATGAAAGTATTCCATATTGTTATATTTGCTTAGCCATCAATGTCCGTATCGCACGGTCGTGATTCTGATATACATATTGATATATATATTTGCTGCAATTTACCTAAATGCATTAAAATTTGCTTAATAAAATATCGGAAAATTCTGTTAACGAAAAGACAGGAGAAATCCATCAATCGAATTAAACCAATTAAATTCATTTCACTCAAAATAACATAAAAACAAAAACTGCACACGTTAATTTTATAGACAGATAAATTAATAAACTAACGTTTAAAAATTATATACCCTCAAGTAATTAAATGAGAAGACCGAATGCAAAAATATGTCTCTACCTTACCAAACGGGACGTGATAATACATTCCTCGCTCTCTTTATAAAAGTACGCCATTTTCGAAGTCTTCGAACCGTAACAGAAATAATGTATAGACATATTTTAGTCTGAAAATACTATCAGCAACAAACAGAGAGAACCTGATAATTATGACCTTTTCTACCGACTTGAACTACTGTATTTTGTTTAACTGGTGCTAGAGACAGCACAGTACCATTGTTTCCCCTATTCATTAGTGAACTTGTCCGCGTTATCGCCACGACTAATGGCTGCATATCAAATATTGACTGTTTCACTATCGCCTTACGTCACCCAGCGGCTACCGGAGACAATCAAAACGAATTCCGACTCTACACAAATTCCTCAGCTGGCTTTTTTATTTCTTATCTACTCATGCGTTTTATATGTATATAACCGTGTATTTTTATTAAAAATAATGTTTTTGTGCTCTTTATATGTATTTATAAGTATGCCAGTATCAGAGTTAAGTCAGGTTAAAATAGCATTGTTAGAATTGAGATATTTGACACACGGTGCTCTCTACTTTGTTAGATTTGAGATATTCGGCACAACGGTGCACTCTACCTACACCGTAATAACTTGGTGTGAATTTAAATAACTACATATATATTTATATATTTTTTATTAGCCGATTACCATAACACGAGGTCTCTTCAGGCCTACCTTGGAGTCAGAAAATTCTCAAAACAAGATATTATTATGAACACAGGAACTGCGTGTGTAGACCACCAGGTGTACAGACATAATAAGAATAAAACTGGTCACTTCCTGGTAATTTATGATCGGTGGCAAAGCAATCGTGTCTGTGAATAATTTTGCATGAAATATCTAATTTAATTAGTACACCGGTTCGGAACCGCCGCGATGCTTGAAACATCATCTTTAACATTAATTTCCCATTTTTTATATTAATCATTAAGATAATTTACCTGCATAATTATAATAAATCCAACGTAAAAGTATAGAAGGTAAAATTATGTTTTTAAATAAAGAGACGATTTGTTGGGTAAATATTCCTATATTTTCTATCAAGCCCTCTTTGACAAAAGACAAGAGGATCAAATAGTCATGAACTTGAGTATTACTGAAAATTTCACATAAAAAACATGCCCCAAAAAATCTTTATTTTACCTGAATCTAGTAACTTTTATGAACGCCAAAGAAAACGCCACTGTTCATCACTTCATAGTGATTTTTATGCAACGTAAAGAATACAGGCAGAAATAGATGATGAAAATAGAAACATAGTTTGCATGTTTGACAGGATGTGTAAGGTATCACGAGGTTTTGGAAACCCCTACAAATTCTGCTCTATAATAACTTTCTAAACTCTTTTCTCGCGAATGAACTATAAAAGATATAAAGAAGTGCGATACAGCACGTGTCACAATAATTATCAGTGCAACGGAAAACTACCTAAGGTCATATTAATAAGCAAATATTGACAGGGCATGATAAGAAGACCCCGCATTGTCTAACTCTACCTGTATTAGCTGCTAGGCTTTCGAGGTAAATGATAATTTTCAAGATCACAATTACTATGCAGAATTTTATACAATGTTGGAAAACCGTTAACATTTTCAGGGCGATAATTACACTTTATTCGATCCTTGTCATTGTTTCAACGCTTCCTTGTTTTCACAAACGGAATGTTTAATGTGATCCAACTTGTTAAAGTAATATTAAATAACTTTTTCATAACCATTAACATCATGCAACGGTAATTTACTTCAAGTTACTATGTTAAAGCTTATTTATGATTAAATCGATTATTATAATACTAAATTAATTAAAACAGTCATAGTATCGATAATCTTCTTTAATTGTATCTTGTTCAATTGTTGTTTTAGTTGTTTAAAAATTCTCGAAGTTTCTACCGCTTTCTTAGTAAAGTGAGCGTGAAGTTGATATTCCAAACTCGTCCTATCCGTGGGTAATGGATGCGAATGAATGAAACTGTTCGGGTGTTTTCGGAGTAGCTCGCGCCTCTCCGGGTCTCAAGGTCGTATGGGGGGTCGACCCCATTTCCACGGGGATCGATGGGTGCGCCCTGGTCACCCCCAATTTTCGGGTGTTACAGCTTTGGCCGGCATGCGTTTTCAATGTCAAGTGATTCGTGTCGTGCATGCCGGCTGCGGGGTAGAGGGTGGGCTATCACGTATTTCCGTGACTCCCGCATATTATGATACGTTCGCCGCAAGAGATTGTTGTGATTTTCAAAGGGCATTTTTGTGTGGACTATTTGTAGTCCTTTCCATATCGTTTTCGCTGTGACGCGATTAGTTGAAAGTAAAAGGAGCATTAGCTTTAATTTGATATTTCTTTTAAATGAAAGCACTAGCAAGCCGCCGTTTGTCGCGCCGCCAACAGATGTCCACAATCAAACTCGGATAGCACTGTAAGGATAAAACTTTTTAAAAGGCTTGGATTATTTGTAATATACAAAACACGAGTAAATAAAATCAAAAGCAGATTATAAGGCAATTGATTTAATCATAAACAAATATTAGTTAAGTAATAAGTTAAAATCCATCAAACATCCGTCGTGGCACAATACTTTATTGATTGTAAAACAATTTAACTAATACAGTTACTACAGGTACTAATACAGCATTATTAAGGAACCAATCGTTGTCTATTCGTTATAGAAAAACTTATATAAGTTTACCTAGTAAGTAATAGAAGAAACTTTACAGGGTTGATATGTGCTTGTTAGAAGCGTGTACACTACAGTTTTCCTATTAAGTTATGCGTCTTCAGTTCAATATTTTTTTCCAGTAACTACAGTCCTAAGTTACAAAGAAATATCTTCGGTAGAATATTTAAGTTTTTCCTTTCGTATTGTAAATAGAAATTTGTTTGTTAAATCTTTATTTTAAACGCCAGGTTATGAATAGTGATATTTTGATCACAAAACTTCAGTGTTTTTTGTTGACTGTACATGACGCCTGTCATCGAGGGTTCTCAGAACTGGAGACTGCTGAATGTACCAAAATGAGTCAGTTAAGGCAAGTCACAAGCCACCAGAAGTTTTCACATAAAGTATGAAATATTGGGTTATTTTCTCGTTTGCTATATGTGTCACTGTGAAGAACAAAGCCACCGCGAGACACATTTGACAATCATTGGCATTGTAGAACTCGTAGCGCCGATAGTCGTACCGTAGTAATTCCAACCCCTCTACAACTGCTACGACGTGCTGAGTTCGATTCCAGGCACGGGACTTTTTTATAACAAACATCATTAGATACAATGTACTTCACATCTTGCTGCTTTCTATAGATGCGTTATTAAGTAAAAAGATGCATTTAAAAATTAAGTCCATAAAAAAGTTAAAAAGCTAAAAAGAAAGTTTGTAATCTTTTTTTACTGGTACGATATCCCCAAAACCGTACTTATTTTTGCCGTAAAACAGCAAACTTTAACATATACCAATATTATTGTATCAAACACACTAACATACAAATGGAGCATATTTAGCCTCATGAAGCAACAACCTTCATTAAAAAGTTCATAAAATAGAGTTCAAGTCTATCTGTAATTGTGTTAATAGGCAAACCGTTGAATAAATTGGAGAAAAACTTACAGTCAAATTATCAGTCCTTATATCACAGCTAGAGATAATCACACCGTGATGATCATAGATAAATAATTTACATACATGCAGTGTGATATATACAATTAAAGAATCTACGTGCCCACTAGCCGACTCTACCGTTATGAAAAGAATAAGATTTTCGGTACAAAATTCATTGTTTATAACATTAGTAAATATCTCGTTGTAAAATATAATAATGAGATTAACACTCATATTTAAATACACCCGTTACTAACGCCATGAACCGTGTTACACATTCCTTAACACACGTGAGATATTTCGACGTAGCGGCGTTTTGGATTCATGAACAACATTTTACACACCTGTATTAACTGTTTTCTTAATAATAACTGTACTTACATCATGTAAATTGTGAATGTTGTAG
>DWME01001592.1:0-24075 GCA_018244795.1 Parelbella ahira ahira
CCCGGGTAAAGAAGGGATCCTTGAGGCCCGTAGTCTCATACACATACAGTAAAATACCCGCCGCGGCGTACGAACGACCTCTGCTGCTGTTCCTGCTACAAAGCTAGCGATGAAAATATAGGGAACATGTCAGGTCCATGAGGACTGAAATACTTAGTACTTTGGCCTCTCTGATACCCTCTAACGGATGTGGCGCGATGATGTAATAATAATAAAAATGAAAATTTATTTCAAGATTCAATATGTTGATTTGATAATATTTAGTATATACTTATAAATATTGAATTGTTTGGGACATTCTGAACTAACTCAAGTATTATATTATATAATTACAAAAGATTATATTATTACAAAATAGTTGTAAGATAATACTTCAGCCGTGGGCGCTCAGGTCTAAGGTTACTGTGTTTCATTTCTGTTGAAATCTGTGGTCGTATTATTACATTTAAACAGTAGATTTACGACAGTTCATGATGAAAAAACACACTTGTTTTGTTGCGTTACCTGATAGTGTTGCCTACAACAATAAATTTCTCGGACAGAAAAGTTAAATTCATGTAAAACGATATTTATTTGAACTTTGATCTATAGACAAATTGCCTATTAACGATATTGAAACGAAAAATGTCCTTTTGTACTTGAAGCTTCTAAAGCTAACAATAAGTGTTTATACTTAATCTTAACACTCGTGTTACATGGAAATAGGGTGTACAGCCTCCAGCTCGACAGACTTGGTCACTAGCCACAGAACCAATAGTGATCTCTGAGTTGCCTAGTATACGTTATTTGACTTATTTAGCAATTCGGTAATAACAGGGCAGTTGTAAAACTAGGCATGACCTTCAGAAAGGATCTCTGTAGTCATAGAGGAGGGCACCAACCTAAACACGATACTTTAGTAAAATACAACATACTCCCATATAGATGAGGCACTTCAACCACTTGAATGACGTCCATTAATATCATCCCTTCTCATTACTCTCCCATATTGTCGCTAACCACCCTATTACATCACTAGGCAAGTCAATGAGCGTCGCTGATGACGTCATTAATATGAACATGAAAAATAGAAGCGCTAATGGAGAGTGACGTCATTAATGTCCATATGAGACGAATATGTAACATTGATAATGTAGTCATCATTTCAAATTTGCTTACACACGGCAAAAGCCAAAATGATAAATGACAGCCTTACAACTACATGGAAGATGAATTATATTTACAAAATTAATTTTGTATATATAAATTTTGCTTAATCAAGTGTACTCCTGGACTTCACTTATGCGAATCCCCTATTAAATTATATAGAAATAGACAAACGTAAAGTTTTGCAACAAAGTATACACAATTCCACTGATTGTGCGAAGGTAACAAGTACTTCAAAGCGTTACGAGCTGAAGTATAGACATAACATCCTGCCAGTGGTACGGTCGTAGCTTTAGCTTTGAGTCGCGTGTCATTTCCGGCTACAGGTCGTTGCTGGCCCAAGTTACACAGAGCTATTCTATATTTGTATAACACGCAGAAGTCAACTTGGAATTTGCGAGGATTTAACGACCCTCTCCGCCTCCTGACTGCGCCTACAACACCAACAATACAAACATTAATTTAGCTGTTACACACAAGTGTGTGAGATGTTGTCATACTAAATTAAATCTTAAAAATATATTAAGTTTACAAGATATTTTTTTATTCAGTTAGTACTTCGCTATTACGCAGTGACAGCCTAGTGGGTAAGGATTCAGCGTCTCACTCCGGGGTGCCTGGGTTCAAATTCTTGGTGCGCACCTGTTTACAAAAGTGCGTTTTAAGTTTAAATATTACTTGCTAATGTTAAAGGAAATCATAGTGAGGAAATCTGGACAACTTAGAGTTTATAAAATAAAATGTAAGATGTGTAAAGTCTATCAACTCGCACTTAGCCAGCGTAGCAGACTACTATTTCCTAAGCCCTCTCGTTATGAGAGGAGACCCTCTCACATCGAGAGATTCCAACAATGGAATGATAAAAAGGTCGAAAATTATTATAATTACTTCATCTAGCTAGGTGCCTAGTTAAATTCTGCGAATTATAATGTTCTCACACCTGAAGTAAGTACTTATGTGTTTATTGAAATACATTTATGCAAATTTAATCTCTAACTTAGTCTTTCAAATTGGGTTTCTGTTTTAATTATATTATTATAGATATTCAGATACAATCATGGTTTCTAAAAAATAAATTTAATAGTCCTGTTTTGAAACTGTGAATTACTTCCATTTTCAAATAACGCATCCATTGTGAGCCTCAGTCAAGAGGACAACGAAACTAATTAAATTAATGAACGCAAAAATTGTATTAATCGTAAAAATAAATCATTCGTCTTCGTTCTGACCTGGGCGTTCTTTTCTGCTTCATATAAATTTTTATTTATTGAAGTACAAATGCATCAGACCACGTGTCATTTAATAGCTGGCCATTAATGCGTTAATAGTTCCAGGTCATACTGGGAGGTTATCGATCGTCCAGCTCTCCGCGCCGGAGCTGGGAGCGGAGATGATTAATGTGCGACTTTTTAATATATTTATTCTACAACTGGAACTGTATACACAATGAGGTATATGAATATAAATAGGCATTACTATCCAATAACGATAAAATAATATCAGCAAAAACGAAGTTGTATAGTGTACGAAATGTTCATGTCTTTTTAAACGATATAAATCATGCTACAGATTAAATTATCGGAGAAAATAATCATTTTCCAAATTTTACATGGACCTGTCATTAACTGTCGAAATTACGTACAAAGCATGGAAATATATGGTGTCGAACAAGACAACTTGTTACAATTTACTATTTCAAGTTCCAATTATTTCAGTTAACTATCAACGTGAGGCACCATTTCCCATCAAGCAGGAACGTCGTCGTCGGACACAAATCATAAGCCTGCAGCGCAGAACGGGTAGCGGGAACAGATAATTATTGGAGCATCTCGGCCGACTAATAGTTCTGGAGTCGATTTCCGTGGAATGGGAATGGCGGTGAGTAGCAAGGAGAGTTTGTTTAAATCTGACGGCGTTTGGTTGAGGATAGAGGAGAGACAACAGAGTTCTAGTTCACTTTGTAGAGTAACTAAAATAGGAATCTCAATTTTATTAATAATTACAGTTTTATTTCCTATTATAAAATATAATATATAATAATATCTGTAAAGAAATATATGAAGCTGACTGTTATCGATGAAAAAAAGGGGAAAAAAAAACTATTTACAAAAAGAGAAAAACAGATCAAAAAATTAAATAAATCCCACAACTTTTTTGTAATTCAAGTTAATTCCTTTTTTCTACTCTGAATTCCTATTTCTCAAAAATATTTTCAGAGTAACATGTGACATTTTTTCAATTATCATTATTAGGTACGATAAGCCTGTCTCAGTTCACTGGTAGATATAGACCTCTCGTGGGAGGTTTTAGTCATAATCTATTTGTCTATGTTAACGTAAAAAAGTTACCTTCGGATTTTCGTATGGCGTTAAGAAGGTCAGTTGGCATTTCAAGCTTCAGTAAATACGTAAGCATGCTTCAGTAAGCTTGAGGTGACGAGATTGCTTATTTTCTTCAGAACCGTCGAGTGTGAAAGTTTCGTTAGCGACAAAATCCGACGGTGGACTTGATTTCAACTCACTTTGTGGTAGACAGGACGAAGGAAAATCAAATAATTCAGATACACACTTTAAGCACGTTTTTGAAACTCAAAAATCCCTTCGTATAATATCATTCCCTTTGTATAATGTCACAAATTTTTGTTAATCAACAAAGTATTTTGGCAGATACTTGGAAATCAGAAGAACAAAAGTAGCCGAAGACCTCGCTCATTGGCAGGTCTTAGAGAGGCCGATGCGGTTGATGACAGTGATGATGAAGACGGTGCTCACGAATCAACAAACACTTGTTAAGCTCTACAGATAAAGTGTACAGTAATATATTGGATAAATTAAAAAATACAAAGTTGCCAGACAATGTTCTTTAGTTGGTAAGATTAAAATCTTTCCGCTAGTTATGCAGATTAGCAAAAACAAATACAAATAGTGGACCTTAAGAGTATTGCTTAATTCGATAAGATACGAAGGTAAAGTAGGTAAAAAGATTAATAAGTAAGAAGGATAAGGCAAGACGAATTGTCGATTAGCAAAGAATTTTAATTACCTATAATATAAAGGGAGAATTTCAAAAATATTTTATTTAGACAAAAACATTACTTTTATTTTATCACATATATGTATGTACATGAATTGAAAAACAAAGTGCAATAATGTAAAATCAGTATGTGGGCAGTTTTTATTTCAGTCTCCATTCATCAACCCTTGAAACATCGATGCTAGACAAACTTCCCTAATGAGTGCTCAATATACGTATAATCTTGTATACTATATAATCTTGATCAATAAATATAGGAAAAGAATGGAATACTATCAAGGATTCCTTGATACATTTATTATTTTATCGATACTTCTTCATTCTCAATGTAAACGTTGAATAAACCTGCGGGTTCACTTAGCGCAACTCTCAAACGTACATTAATATTCATTAGCAAGTTCCGCTACGGCGCGGCGCCCGCGTGACGCCGAGCGGCTCTTCATTAGATCGCGAATAAGTGCGCACACACTGACTGTTGACATATCGCGCGTGTGATTGTTCACGGTTAATGATGTTGTCCCATTGGAGAGGATTTTTTGTATTTACATTAAAATCTTACCACCGGAAGGATCTGTTATTATTGAAATATAAAAGGTCTATATTTGACTTCATAAGGTATTATTACAGTGCAATGATATCCGAGTGATTCAGATTTCAACCTCTCATACCCAAGGCCCTGAGTTGAGTCCTGATACGCATCATCTAAACAAAAAAATGTGCATTTTTTGATTAAACATCACTTGCTTTAATAAGGGTGAAGGTAATAATTGTGAGAAAACATATCCTATTACGGAACGGTTTAAAAGTTGATGTAAATGATGCGAAATAAATTCCTAGACTTGATTCTTTAATCGTTTCCGTGTCTGTTGACTTCCCCGCCGATCGCGTCACAACAGCGACAATCTGTACGCCTGCGACTCTGTACGCCTCTCACGTGCCTATTGCGTTCGTAGTATAAGCAAAGGATGAAATATTAAAAGCCTTTGCCCGCGGAGCTGTACCACGTTCGCGTCCAGGTTAAATATTTCAATACCTGTGAGAATCGTTTAATTTGAAACTGTACGATTCTACTTAAAAATATGTTTATAACTTAATAACGCTTCAGTTGGAACTTTAGATATTTATTAGGATTTTAAGTTCTAGATACTCATTGGTAGCAAAGAAATTTGATTTCACATACGAGTACATACGTATGGTACCAATATAACATTTTTTACTATTTTTGTCTGTCTGTCTGTCTGATTGTTACTATTACGGCTACGGGTAGGTACTTTCATTTTAGAATTTTAGAATTATAGATTAAAGTAATGTTGCAATGTCTGAGTACTGCGAACGAAGTCGCGAGCACAGCTAGTATAATGTAAATCTCGGAAACGGCTCTAACGATTTTCCTGAAATTTAGTATGCAGGGGGTTTCGAAGGAGAAAACTCGATTTAGTCAGGTTTCATTATTAGAAAACGACGTTTTATCCGTGTTGTCACGCAGTGAAAAATTACTACAATATCATTAGAATACAACTACATACATACATATATACTGATGAAATCTGAATAATATTAAAATTTTATCAGTATGTAATTCGTATCTAAATACAATTTTCAAAAAATACGATTTACCAAAGAAAACCGAGCTGAGCTCGGTCATCCAGATAGTGACAAGTACAAGCACAAACTGTCACAATAATAAGAATATTTAGATATTGGATTAATAAGTAGGCAATAAACGATTGACAGCGACATAAGAAAACTATTAATATTCAACATTGCGCACCCTCGCGGCGCGCCGCTCGGTACGGATTACGTCACTCATCATTAGCGACACTATTTTTCATCCCCTCTGTTTAAGACATCGTCAGTGGTGTCCGTCGACTGAGCATGTGACGGTAATGGAGTTGTTAATGCGAGCGCTCAAGTCTCATCCTTGGACGTAATTACGGGGAAATAAGCAGACCTCACAATTTCTGAAATGATACATAGATATTTTATCATCCATTATCCGTTAAGTTGCGACGTTGTTACCGTATGTACATATATGACTGCTAAGCCGACGGTGGTGGTTAGCAGTCTGGGGGGATAGCAGATATATTTGTTTCACGACATATGCTCGCATATTGAAGAAGTCGACGGTTTAATCATTTGAGTGTATTTAGTCGTATTGACCTTCATTTGAGGTGTAGTAGGTATGTATTTAGTAAAACAAAACTTTAATTTTCCAAATTAATAACCATTGTCTTAATGTTCAAACACTAATAATGTAGCCTTATTCTATTCTAGTAATATTTTTTCCTTGGTGATAATATTTTGAGGTTTATGCGATTTACCGCCACGTGGTTCCGTTTAGCGACGTTATTGCTGTAATATCTCTTAAAGGTCGATAAAGATAGTCTACGTTTAAAATTCACCTCAGCTAATTCCGCACCGAGGCTGACGTCACGACGTCAATTTCGTGACGCGTGTAAGTCAGCGGTGCCAGTCATAAATCGTACCTCTCATGTTTATGACGCTCTTGCTACCGTGTAATAGGTTTTAATTTTGCAAAACACGTCGGAGCGTAGGAAAGCTGGGAAAACGTAAGCAAACGAGGAATAAGAAACAAGGTCGGTGCTGACGAATAATTTATATTCGGTCTGTTTGTATTATGATGAATTAGAAAGTGCTCTCTTATTATTATGTCGTCGCGCTGGGTTAGTTATAGGGTAGACAGGAAGCACCTAGTGTCAGATATATCCGTACACAGACCTGACGTGCTTGACCTGGCTTCTGAGAAACCGATCAGCCAATATTGGCTGCTTTGGTCAATGTAGGCAAGCTTTAGACTTTTTGCGTAACAGCATCTATCTCTATACGCTTAGTAAAAATATAAAAGAGATATGCCTAAAATATTTTTTCATATTGTTTTATGGACAAATATTTGAAACACGCAACACGTTAGGTAGATAAAATAAGGGTGTGTTAAGCGTGTACGCATGTGTGTGTAAGCCACTAGCGGCCCGAACTTGCTTGAAATTCCTAAACTGACCTAAACTTTGACTAACACTGCTCCTTGACATTCACTGAACGGAAAACAATAGAACATTGTAACCTTTTAGTAACTTTCCAAGTCTTGATTAAAACTTTGTTAATTCATGAACTGTTGAACCGAATAATTTAAATAAATTACATTTTGTTGTACAACAAACAGCGTACAACAAAGCCGGCTACGTCCGGCAACATTACTCAACCATGATCCCTAATAGATAGAGCCATAACATCATAACTTCCTGGAATCCAAAAGGAAGCTTGGCGAAATGCAGCGGCAATATTACAATAACATTCCTTGCAAGTAGAACAATAGCAAAACGAAATAGTAATAGTTTGTAGTGTGTTTATTTCTGTAGACGCCCCACGTGCTCCTAATGAGGATAGAATTAGAACTCAAAGTAACATTACCGGCGCGCCGTGCTGAGGCTAAGAGAGCTATATCAAATTGTTTCGTGTGTTACGCCTTAACATTTACAAGGCTGCGTGACTGTGTTTAGAATTTAAAGTTGTACAGCTACAGCTGTTTGCGCACGAATATACAGGAAAATGTATTTTCTGCCTCATCCCTAATTATATTTATTATTATTATTTACTACAATATTATTATTATTTACTATAATTACATATACATACGTGGACTATATATAATAATACTGCTAATATTGCCTGCTACCTACCCTATGCCATTCAGACGAGCCTATACAATAGAATTAGAAATTAATCGTTTATCAAATTATTATATATTTATTCAGTAGCGTCAGATGAGTATATTTATTTCTCTGTCAAAATGTGTTAGAGCGTAGGCTGTTCGTTCTCCAAAGTAGCGTAGTGTGTAAATGGACTAAGCGTTTCGCATTTACGATTCGTAATAAGTAGCATTGTAGCATTAGGGATGCGTGAAGAAATTTCTCTTGTAGCTGCAAATATTAAGCAAGGATTATTTATACTCATTATGTACATACATTACCTTATTCCAGTCTATGGAATTAATTCGCCAATGATAATTGCGAATATTTATGTTGCACGTGGTAGTGACATTAAAACCTTTTTTTCGGTATTCTCTGTCTCGTCCCTGGAAATATGCATACAAAGTGGAGCCCGACTGGAGTAATAGACAATATTATAATGTATTGTCGTGTGTCTCCGACGTCATGTGCTCGGAAAATTTTATTTTGGAAAGCATAATATAAACATTAAGTAAATATTTAATGACGTTTAGACAACAAAGGATGATATCATTATGGACACATTATGTTAGAAATAAAATACTTTAATAAGTTAGATTTAATGAATTAATGGACAGGATGTTACAGTTTATTATTGATTGTTTGTGCTTTATTCATCATCATCAAGAGATATTTTCTGTCCATTGCTGGACAAGAGGCTCGCCGATTGCATGCTAATTACTTCAATGTCCAGCTCTTCGTCTCTAACCATTGCCAACGATTGTATATCGCTATTCCACCGGCCTGCCTACGTAATTCACGTTTCATTAGTGTCTAGGCCAGTGCTCTGGGACTTGTATCAATAGAGAGCCTTTACAAATTATAAGGTATTGAGTGAGACTCCGTAACTACGCGCGCAAACGGATTGTGCACTGCAATTACCGGGCCGCTCACGCCGACACCGGGGTAAACAGACTGCAGCCTCTTGCACCCGATCGTGGCGAGCTAAAAACAGCGTACAATTGTGTTCGCTCAGTTCAATTGAGTGCGGAAATTACAACTTACCCTTGGACACCTGTATCACCTTTGTTAAAGTGTGCCTTTTGTATATAAGGATATCTTAAATTCGGAAATTTTTCAGCATATTTGTATCATTCCACAGATTTCATCCGTGTGTTATATCTCGTGGGGCGTTTATGTGACAGGAGTTGTGACAAATCGATAAATCTGTTGAATAAAATTAATATGCCATTTCATTTCCTTCTAGGTACGGAGCATCCTAAAAACGATAAGCCCTATTTAATTATAAATTCCCGCTGTTATATCGCAGTCTGCATCCCGTGCGATTCGAATACACTGAATTATAATACATGTATAATGAATAATAGTAGTACTTAATGAATTTAGTAGAAGTAAAATTTTTCCAGTCATGTCCAGTGGCAGGTAGCCGGCAGATCACATACAGACAAAAGCAGTACATGACGTATACCATGGATAAGATACATACAAATAACCATATCATATAATTTGGCTCTCACAACATAGGCACGGTGTTCACCGGCTCTAGTGTCAACAGGCCGTGACCAGCATACAAAGTGCAGCGCAGGCTCTGGCATCTGATTGCTCTGTGTTAATTGGAACCGGACAATTTACACAAGGCTCCAAAGGTTCGCCCAGGCCTTTGATTAACGAAACTTTCGGACAAATATTGATAGGTTAGTTCAATCGTTTCTGAATTTTGAATCTTTACAAAGCAGTCACGCTTTTGTCGAAGTGTTTCGTGTGTGTCGAGCTCGGTGCTTCTACTGAAACCGTCGTCATATTTAACCTTTTTATTATTCCACTGTTGGCCAAACAATTCCTATTAGGGTAACTAAGGTAAGGCTACCTACTGTGCTTGCCAAATGCCGACTGACAGATTCCAAACCTCTTCGAAAACATTAAGGAGAACTCTAAGGTACTCGTATATGGGATTAAATAATAATAATAATCGACCCATTTGTCATTCCACTGTTGGAATATGGGTCTCCTCTCATATTGAGAGGGATAAGGCCATAGTCTGCCACGCTGGCCAAGTGCAGGTTGGGTTGGGTTCCTTTACCCCGGTGTATTTTAATGGTGATTTCGAAGGCTATACGTGGATAAGGAGGTATTAATAGATAAAAGTTTACTTAATTCTACCAACTCACTGTAAAAAGAGGGTATCTCGAGAAAATCGTTAACAAAACAAGAAAAGTGTCTCTCATACCCATATAGGCATAGATCTGAGTTCATTATCATCGACCAGTTTATCAATCAAATGTTGGACGGGCATATTCTCTCATAATGAGACTTGTTAGGACTGGTCCACACTGGCTAATTGCGGAGTGGCAGAATTTCAAGATCTTAAGGAAAATTATGGGCAGCTCAAAGGTTTCATCGCTATGTTTTCCTTTATTCAAGCAATTAAGATTTCTCCTCCCAATCCCAGGAGTCGGAAAATAAATTCTAAGTCATAAGCTATCACTGCTCACGTACATTTCCGAAATCACTTTTATCGTTCTACTATTGGAAAACGGGCCTCCTCTCACAATGAGAGAGACACACACATCTAATCTGAATTAAATTGCTTAAATTTTACACACACATGCAATAGGTCAACATGTGTACGTTGACCTCAGGGGCGGACCTTAGAAACTGTTCCGATAATTCACAGCCACGGAAATGTACCGATGAAGCCCGCTATTAAGTCATTAAGTTAGAATTTAGGCGACCGCAGCGCCCAATGGTCCGGATTCAACCCCGGCGTCCACTAATAAGAGGGCTTATTTCGTTATAGTAGTGACCTCTGCTTGCCTAAATTTAAATATGCGACGAAATATTATATAAATACGGCGTGAAAAAAACGTAACGTCATTGATGTAATCCCCGAAGGGCTAAGCAGGGGAGTGTAATACACTCCCAAGTTTCACCTATTAGTTTTACGATCCATGGAATAGGTGATGTGCCTGGTGAGCAAACCTAAACATAATTTCGCATTGGTCAACTTGCAATGTCTATAAATATAAAGTTATGTATCTTTTACACATACATATATTCGTTACTTTATTGACTGGCCTGTCGGTTTAGTAGTTAGTAAATCTAATATGTAGGTACTTGTTCTGTAAGTAGATGTAAACTTATCTATGGAATTAAATTTACTATTTGTTTGGTAACCAGAGTAATAATTCTGCCGAGTTTAGAGTTGGGTGACCGTGTGAATTTTCCGAGAAAAAAAATATTATTTTAATTTTATAAATATTTTTTCCAAAATAATTTTTCTTTGACTATATGTAATACTTAGTGGACGATATAAATAGATCGCACGACACTGTTATTCATTGTTATTGAAATTAGGGTTAGCATAAAAAACGTATAGTTTCTAAAATAACACCCTCTTTCCGTGTAATCAATAAGCATGGTTATAAACAATAATCTATTTTTTTGCACACTTCGTTACAATTGATTGTCATTTTGTAGTCAAGATTACAATTATCGCTCAGGCACAATACTGTTCTGGGAAATTAATAAACTGTGACAGATATGTAACGTTATAGCAATGTCATATGATATTAGTCAATTTGCGACTAATATAGGACACTTAAGCGACTAATTGTAGTAATTGTAACCGCCTCTATCGATATATAGAACTGCAAATTAGTCAATTTGCACTGCGGTTAGTGCTTATAGCAAATTCGGGTGACCACAGTTTTGAATTGCCTTTCCGGGCTACGTGTACTTCGAATGAGGAGATTACCTGGCTTTATTGGGACAGCGGTCGTTGTTTGGCCGCGTACCTCATAAAATGTTAATGAGGAAGTAATTTCTATGGTTCAGTAAGTTCAGTACTTTAGAGGTCAATGAATTTGGTATTCACGTGTTTTTGATCGCTTGTTCAGCTCATGCGGAGATCCATGTTACGGTACTTTTACCTATTCCCAATTCGCCATTTTGTTTTGGGTTGCAATTATTTGGTAAATCTGGTTGTAAGACTTACGAGTATGTGGCATTTAATAAAACAATGACATCGCCCCCTTATAGCTATGCAGAGGAATTATTTTAGTCTTGAATCAAGTGACGCATTCCAATTTAGCAAGCGTTAACGATGTATCTCTGTAATGGAGATTACATGCATTCATCCACTTCCATATCCATAAGCAATAGTGAACTTACTTCTGTAGTACCCGTATTCCCGTTACGTAATACTATTCGAAAAAATCTAAATTTCCAAACCCACCATCAGTTTTCATCGTACCACGGTTCTACTCGGATCCCTCCTCAGAATGGGAAAGGTTAAGGCTTTAGTTAAATCTTTTCGTACGCATATATAACAAATGTACAAAGACATGTAAAGTACCTGATTTTACTTTCCAATTGAACGATAACGTTGATTCATTCATCCCCGCTCCCATTCCGAACGAACAGTGTTCGAATTGCATATGGATGGCAGAGTAGCAAACGCTGAGCGTTCTACTGCGATTGCAGCTGGATTGCGTGTTTAGTTGCAATCCAATTTCGTTTACTGGACAGTAATCTCTGTATCAGCGGGTGGGCGTGGCGAGTTCCAATGGATTGGCAGTTTAAATTACGTACTCTAAAGGCGTGGTAGCGGCTGTTGAGATCTACGGAGGATCGTGTGTTCTCGCACACCTTGGAAAAAGCCTATGTCCAGCAGTTGAATGGTAAAGGTTGGTGTAATGGAGGAAGCCAGTTTAAATTAGTATACAGCTCAACCCTGTCTCACTAGCCTTTATGGTGATAAAGGTCAGTGGTTGGTGGTGACCAACAAAACTGAATGTAAAAAACAGTTGCTGACGATTTTTATCAAGTCTCACCAGGGTTCAAGACCTCCGATAACTGTACTTACCAAAAACAGTTGGGATAGACTTTCGTCTCCTAGTTTCTTCCTTCAGATGCAGATAATGTGTATAAAGACATATAAGGAATATGTAAACCCGGTAAAGAGCTGGAAGGACAATGGCCCCAAGAGCTAGTAGAGGCCACAGGGTAGATGTGGATGTGTCGATGGACACGTTGCGTGCGTCACCATTCATGTTATTACTAATTGGAGTGTTAATTTTATTGCTCGAACCATTTCTGGTTAACCAAATATGCTAATGTATTAATTAGCGTTCGATGTCAATTTGTCAAGCTGTTAAACGTAAAATTAACGAATGGGTCCGTATCGTTAGGTCTTGTGTCTATGTATCCGCTCATCGGTCTTTGGATGCCCACTTCTAGAAATATGCTCTCCCTAATCGGCACGACTCTTTCCGGTCCTACATCAGAGTTAATATAATGTTAGTAATAGATAATATTGTAAATTAACACCTGCAACATCTTTTCACCAGCTCGCAAGGTTTGACTGGTAGACAATTTCATGAGCAAGTTCGCCCTTTGCTACCCTTTAGGTTTACAATAAAGTTTAAATAAATAAAAAGACAGAAAATAAGTAAGCAAAAAAAACAAATTCAATGTGTTACTATTAGCAACGTTTTTATACTAAATTTTATGATGAGATTTGCGATAATTGATAAAAAAATATCACAGCCGTCCATTGAGATTGCGTTACCAGGAAATAAGAAGTAGAATGTATTAAAACCGGATGTTAGACTCTGGATACACCAAATTCACCTTTAGGTAGTTTCTTGGCCAGAACCAGAATTCCAAAGACATTGAAACCTTTCGAATAATCACAATCACCAAAGTTACAATAAAATATTCAGTAAATATTTTTTACTTGCGAAATCTACTCTGCGTATTTATTAAAGGGTAACGGAATTAATTAGTGGAACTCAACTAAGATTAAAAGTTGGTTGGACTAATCCCTAATCCGTCAGTTGCAGGGTCCGCTTTCGGTGTTCTGAGGTCAAATAGACCCATAATAGGGTAGAGACAATGTCAACACAAACTTCATCAAGTCACATATACTTAAAGGTCTTGCGAGACACAACTAGCGGGTAATACGTAGAAGTAATTTTCTAGTTCATGAATACGAGTATATAGTTTTATATATATGTATTTAGTAAAGTCTTACAAGATGTCAGTCACAGCTGCGTGCGAAGCAAAACGGGTAAGTTAGGAAATTCTGTTTATAGGCCTCCACATACCTTCCTTCGAAGTGTGTAGTATGCTTAAAATGACGGTTTGCGTTTCTACAATTGAACTCTGATAATCGTTTCAACTTCCATTAATATTAATAATAGTAATGATTACCGTCGAGACAACCTTGGGACGGCTTTTGGGCAGACACACGGTGATCTGATCTCAAAACAGGCAGAGCAAATTCTCTCCCGGGAAAAAAGTACAGCTATCAATATTCACTATTTAATAAATTAATAATCTGAGGGCCGTTACTTAATGGAAAACTATAGAACTGATGAAATTACGTTACAACAGCAAGTATATATAGCATTTGTGTCACCCTGTAAATTTCGCTTGCTGTAACGCCATGCATGTACATATGTATTGTACCTCTCTCTTATCCATATACATAAATCACAGAAGAAATATGAATCTACACACACGCCATGTTCCGTTCGCGTGTATTACATATACAGACCATATTTTTGAACAATATTTCCATAGAAACTACTGACTACAAAGAGCTATTGATTGTGCAGATACTTCTACACTTCCTCGTCGCAATCAGACGGCTTTGTTCAATCAATCGCGTCGGTCTCAAGATTATTATAGATACATGACAAGACTATTGCAATCTATGCCAAACACATTTTTTATTGTCACGTTTATATTCCCCGAAGGGGTAGGCAGAGATGTATAGTTCACTCCCACCATTGATCTGTTATATTCTATTTCCCACGATGTAATACGGGGGGAGCCTATAGGCTTCTAGAGGGACTATGTTGTAAAAAAATTTGAATTTGAATTTTACTAGGAATGTTGTAAAAAACGGTCGTAACTGACACGGAATCGAACCCATGACGTCTCGATTAGCAATCACGCTAGCAATTATCCGACTAACGAGGAAGTAGTCGGTCACAACCTAACAGATGGCAACAAGTGCAATATACCTTTGATCACACTATTGGCGAAACACACACACGCATACCTACACACACAGTTAAATATACGACCAGCAGTACTACCAATAAAAGAACACGAGATGGCATCAATGAATGGAAAAATCTGGGCGCGCCCGTAAACAGTCCTGAATAAATTTGTTTAGGGCACGGAACGGACCGGTGACTCTAAACATCCCAACATTTAGCTCCTCCGGCGTCTGAGCTGTAACTTACCGATGAGGATAATATACGTGCGCAATCACACCTAGTAGGTACATACATATGTATGTACACGGACGTGTGTATACGGACAGACTTAAGGAGAGCACAGCTTTGTATTTATCACCTACTGCGCATGTGCCGCATTACTTTATTATGTACTTACTGTTAGGATATTTCAGACGCAAACGAATATGTAACACTTCTACTTCGTTGGCTGAGTGGTTGGATTCTCGACTGCTGATCGTGTGGTCCTGGGTCTGATTCCCGGGCCGGATACTATAGGATTTTTTTAATTTTGATTTTTTTAGTAGAAATTTCTAGAACTGGCTCGGACTCTGGATCCGTGGCCGGTGTAAGGCAATAGGATCATCACCTATTCCATGATGCGACGTAAACTTAACTGGTGAAACGTGGGAACATACTACATTCCTTTGTCTACCCCATCGTGGATTACAGGCACGATGTTACGTTCTTTTTCAAGGACGCACACTCTTTCTATTAAGAATATTTCAATAAAAACTATATAGAATTCCGATAATAAATTACGTTCCATTCATTTGCCGGCCCGTAAATGAATGACTGTATGGCACTATTCATAACGCCCCTACATAATTTCAGCTGAACGTAACACAGTAGTGGAACGTAACGTTACATCAGGTCGGCGGGTCGCAGGTCTAATGCGGCGAGTTAACAGATCGATATCGTTAAGCAGGTGTGACTAACTATACGGAATTGTTACGGGCAGGAAACGGATATAGACAGCAGAAGCTACTAGAAGTGGCTTTCTAGCAGCTAAAGACGAGCTCAATGGCGTGCTACTGGAGAGGCATATGTCCAGCGGTGGGCAGAAATAGGCTGGTAATGATGATATTGAATGAGGAAATCGTACTACTCATTAAACCGAATCAATAAGAAACAAATAAGGTAAGAAAAGAACGTAAATACGTCCATACGTATACCTGTTCAATAATTCATAAGCGTTTCATGAATTACGTCCCTGAATTGATATTGTGTATCGGATTGTAGCGATTGTTCGAACATTGGCGTTCGCTAGCGTTCCCATTAAATACATTGAAAACCCTTTATAGAACGTGTACGCAGCCCCTAGTGTACTTAATACTGAAATATAGTATATATACAGTAACAAGTAACATATATTTTATGCATAGTATATTCGTACAAAGTAGTAAAGACGACACTCCAGTTACGTGCAATGACGCATGGTATACGCAAAGCGGCTGGCAGTGGTTGGAAGCGAAGAGTTGAAGATCGAGCTCAGTGACGTGCTATTGAAGAGGCCTATGTCCAGCATTGGATGGTGACGGGCTGATGATGATGATGATGACGTATATCCGTTCTTTCTGCCGGCCGCGTAAGTGATCTGCGTAACTGGATGCTGATTATTATCTGTTCAGGAAAATATTTCAGCTAAAAATTTCCTAAATTTAGTGTTTATATAAGATTAATCCCCACAAAGGCATGAAATTAGGTACTAATGCCGATCCTATTTTCATTTATCTAGGCGGCGAAGCGCTTGCTAGATACATATAAAAGAGTTACGTGAAACATTGATTGTTTTATGAAGGTACCTATAAGAAAAGCAATGTCCCCAGTTAACCCATTCTTAAGTATCACCTTATCTAGAGGATATTCTCGTTATACATAAATATTATTATTAATTATTTGGCTAATTTTATACATACGAGTATTCTAGTCCGACTAATATTTTTTTTTGGTCCTATTTAGATTTTACGTCACAAAGTGATTGTACTAACCAGCAAGGTATCGGGAATAAAACTAGTCTGTATAATTATATAATTAGTTGTTGAGGTTTTTATATATATATAATATTTCTTTTTTAATGAATAAGTAGTTTATTGTCTAAACACAGTTTGCCCATTGTTGAGTAATAACAGCTTAAAAATACATATATAAAAACTTTATGAATCACGTACGGCAAAGCCCATCAAAAATTGAACGGTAACTTAAAAATAATCATAAAAAAATTGCTTACGGGGGTAAATAAAAGTCTCGTAGATACATTAACACGTTTAATAACCTATGAAAAAGATAACAAAAGTGTTGCTTTCTACGCTTTTGTACTGGGAAGAATACTGTGTCGCGCCAAGCATGGATCTTATTCGTTGTAACAATGAAGTTAATAACACTCATAAAATATTGCTATCCGGAACACTAATTATCAGAGCCCGATTCGCACTTCACATTTTTATGTCGCTACGTGACAAAGGAAAATGTGATTTATGCCGCCTTATTAGAGAACACGCAGATAAATCACAAAGGTCCCCAGATATTGGGATTACGGTTATGAAAAATGTAATATCCGACGTTTCTCGAAAGGATTTTTACACGTAGCCATCCGTTGTTCGAGCTTTGAAGATGATTTTTGTCTTTGCAGTGTTTTTTTAAATTCACAAAACGTTTTTCAATAGGCATATTTTCATCGTGTTCAATTATTTTTTGTGGTAGATTCGTAATATTACTCTTTAAATAGTTTCCTCTCATTGTTATTGTATCATTACGCCTGTTCCATTACGGGGTAGGCAAAGACTACCCAGTGCCTAATATTTCTATCCAAACAGACTTGACCTGCTTCTTTGGTATAAATCACTCTCCTCATACACGCACGTCGGTTTTGGAGACATCTCAATCTCCCATCAGCTAGTATCTGATCAGTTAATAAACGTAACATGACGCCTGTAATGCCCGAAGGGGTAGGCAGAAGTTTGTACTACACTCCCACGTTTCGCCAGTTACGTTTAAGTCCCATGGAATAGGCGGTGAGCCTATTGCCAAACACCGGGCACTGATTAGTTAATAATTTTTTTTAATTAATTTTTGCTTACATAGGTACAGAAGTATTAACTACACGAGTTTGACAAATGTAAAGTAGTCATCCCTGGTCAATAACATTTACAGTTGAACTAATTAAAGTCCAAAGTCCAAACTAGAAGACCAAGTCGAAAAAACTATCTGATGTGCTCAAAGATTCCATGAATGATACAAAAGTCTACCAACGTCTCAGTAGATATAAGTAGACGCTTTATAAAACGCATGTTGCGAAACTTGCGGCTGAAACTTACTATTACATAAAAAAATTTGCTAAAAGCGATCCTATACTAGAACAAGCGAATTTATTATCAAAACCTACAGAATAATCTCCATATATCATACAACTTGGTACTAAAAGCGTACTTCGAACATGTGCGCAGAAATCTGTTCACTTCCAGTAATGAGGAATTTATGGTGGATTTATAGCTGTGTAGTTCCTAACTATTGAATAAAACGCACGTGTGAATAAGGAGATTAATGGACGGGTTCGACTGCGAGCGAATAGAGATAATGTGGAGTCGACGATTTAACGCTAGTAGTTATGAAATTTCGATTAGTGCTGAGTGATGTCATCAAAATAAAAAGAATGAAGCTCTTGGTATCAACCTAGAATTACAATTACTAATTGTAATCACAAATTCGACTGGTTGTAAATGCGACTGCTGAACGAAAGGTCCTGGGTTCGATCCTAGGATGATCTGCTATTAAATTTATTAAACTTATAGTGGTAATTTAGCGTCTGGATTTGTATCCGTTTTAAGGCAATAGGGTCACCGCTTATTCTGTAGTGGTATGTAAGCGTAACTGGTGAAACGTAGCAGTGTACTACTTCAGAGGACTTCTGAATATCCCCTTCGGAGATATAGGCGTGGTTTACAGGCATACAAGGGACATAAATAATGTGTGCTCCTTTTCTGTTACTAATAAAAATAGTAACAGTATTAAGGAAAAAAACATTTACAACATTCGTGTTAGTATACGCGAAAGATACACAATAAACATACAACGCAACAATATTTCAGCTCATAATGGAAAAGTGATTAAACATGTCTAGCTCAGTCGCGCGTGGTGGAGCAAGCAGCTAAGTAGGGTTTTGTTTAACCGAGTTTGAATGCTTCTGTACCGGAAAGGGCGGGAGTAATCTCGTAGGGATAGCCTTAAAAGAATTTGTTATACGATTATATGTATAGCGATTTTTTTCTCTGATTCATCTGCGCAAAACAGATAAATCAGCACGTTCTAAAGGTCATTTGTGTCGTCACTGAGACATTTGCGACTGACTGTGGGCAGAAATGATTGCATTAAAATAACGGTAATTATTGTATGTAAAATGAAAATAAGAAATATAAGCAAGCGTGAATGGTATATGCAGAAGATGTAGACTTAAAGAAGTCCAAGTATTATAAAGCAGAATGGATGGTGGTTACGTCTTTAGCTATTAATATCGCTATTTTCTACCAATCCTACCTACCACCATGGAAAATAGGCGTAGTACTCGTATAATAATAACAATATTTTACGAAAATTTACCTAGGGCGTGTGATCTTAAACAAGGAAAATCCTGTGTCATCATAACAACATAATATGTACTTATATATATATTAATATGACATATGTACGGAGGTACGTAGATTTGAAATGACACGGTAAACATTGATATTCCTTGTATTTTTTTCTTTTGTCCTATCGACGTCACTTTGCGCACATAAGCAATTTTAAACTGAAACACCTCTGGAACGGAACCCGAACGCCAGCGGAATTCCACACGTGCGAACCATTACTTAACTGTTGGATTCCAGTCTCTCAGAAAATTTCCAACGGTATTACTTTGCGATTGCTAAGACAGCTATTTTCTTTGCCATTTATTAACAGATATTGTATTGTTCTTCTTGTGTTCAGAGGAGACTTCTACCCAACAGTCACACAATGTTGGATGAACGATGATGATGAAAGGGTTGATGATGATCGTATTATATAATGCGCTCGTAATTCTGAGGGGGTTGTGTAATGCAAGGGATGTTCGGAGGGCCCGTTAATCGGTCGGTCTCATTTGTTTTCGCAGTCGTTAAACTTTGCGAGAGGCCCAAATATTTGTAAAGGTACGTTTTGATATACTGTGTATATAAAAGGCACTCAAACTACAATAAATATAGACGCCATAAAATACATGTTGAACACATAAATTTTCGTATTTAAATTATTATAATTATTTTATCTGTAAACTAGTAAGTTAATTGCGTTATAATTTGAGATAAACCTTAACGGAAAAGGGTTTTTGTAAGTGTTAATCTATATACTTATATCAACTGATCTAATATACTAATCTAATATACTTATATCAACTGATACATATTACTGGAGTGTTAATCTAAATAAGTATTGCAGCATACTGGGTTCAAATCCCGGATCGGATGCTATTGCATTTTTTAATTTAGGATTTCTAGTAGTGACTCGGAGTCTGGAATTGAGCCCGGTGTATGGCAACAGGCTCACCACCTATTCCATGGAACTTATACGTAACTTGTGAAACGTGGGAGTGTGCTACACTCTTCTGCCTGCCCCTTCGCGGATTAAAGGCGTCATGTTGTGTTTTTATTGCATTATATATTCTAGGAATATCAATAGAACTTGCAAATAATTGTAATAAATAAGTTTTAAAATCATTTTGAATACAGAAAGGATTAGTTTCCGCCGCGGCTAAGGACTTCGTACATATTTGAAACTAGTTGGTCTATCCTAAAGAGACATGAGACATTTAAAGTTTAACAGTAGGTGTACGTTATGCTACGAAGATTTTATCAGTAAAACAAAAAATATTAGCAATTTTTTTTTGTTATCCCTTTTATCGTTCCACTGTTGAACACGGCTCTACTCTCAGGCAGACTACTGCAGACCAAAAATTATATACTTGAAATGAATAATTCGAGCAAAATACAAGGAAAACCCCGATGTCGAATTTCTTCATTCGTAACGCATACATTTCGTTACAATATATAATAACCATGTAACCAGCGTAGAATTTAAACAACATTCGCGCCAACACCTTTGGAACATATCCAAAACATTCCCAGGATTCCACACGTGCGTCCCATTATTTAACTGTAGGATCCCGCTCTTTCCGGGAGTTCAGCGCCGGATAGCACATACGCATTGCTAACTCTGCGTTATTTGGATTGATAATTGAATTTAAATGAAGTGTTTCTATTTCTTAAGGCTTTTCATAGGTCAGTTTATCTTCTGTCCTAATCTTTTGTGTCATACTTAACACATGCTCATCACGCCTTTGATTAAAAACACAATAAGTAAATTTACGCCAATAAAGGGCATAATTCACCTAGAGTCTAGACCGATAATTTAATTAAATTTAAATGTTGCATTATGTATTCATACGTTGGCTATTTTCTGTCCGTATGCCATACCTCCAACTTTCATGTGCACTGCACATTTGCATATAAACGAACTAAAATATTCTGGTAACAAACGGCATATAACATAATGTGGTCTCTCAAGGTTTTAGTATTCGTACAGGATAAAGCACAGTTTAGCTCTCCATTGCCTTGCACTATATATTACATCAAGTTATCTGATGACGGCGACATCTGCTGGGACAGTTGATTAGTCACTGTAGAAGCATAGCTTCATAACGTCCACACGACGCGTCATTTTTTCATGCTTCACATGTAATCCGAACACAACTAGTAAGTATGTATTAGGTATTTGAGATTTCTTTGCTATTTGTTTTATAATCAATTTTTGCATATGCTTTATCATAAGTAATTAGACAGTTATAAAATGTTTAATATGTTATTATCCTTTGTACGTACCTAATTATGTAAATGTTTTAAATTTTATCAATACAACATTTTCTAAGGAATTTGTTTAAACTTTGTTTTATTTTATTAACAAAACTTTCTATGCATTTTAATCAATTTCATAAAACAATGAGATAAGAGAATTAACACGAAAATTAACTAATTAAAAAATAAATTTGTATACCTACAACGGGAAAAAAATAATAATTATAATGTAATTAAAATTATGTTCAATAGAATATTTATTGCATTTATTTTCACTTATTAATTTTTATATAGAATTGATTAAAAAACTGTTACAATGTTAATATAATTATGTTTAATAATAATATAATAGTTATAGTATAATATATGATATAATAGTGTAATTATATTCTACTAAGACTAGTACTACTCAACTCTAAGAGTTCACAAATAAGAATCGAAACAAAAGTAAGAATTACTGACTCTTCTCTTAAAGGAATAATCCCATGGTTTTATTTCCCCATAGTCAGCCACAGTGCCTTTGAGGTGAGATTGTAATTAAGATAACTATGACCACGTGAAAGATTTTCCTTCAGAGGCACAATGGAATAATATCACGTCTTTACTGACGCCGCTGATGGCACCTGTGGGAAGGAGCCGCTAATTAGCGGGATGGAACCTTAGATTCAAGAAAATTCATCCACAAAGCAATTCTGTATAAGAACATTATAAAGGCTTTATATTATCAGATAATAAAACATGACAGACAATATTTTTGTAATATCGTCACGCCAGGTCCATTACGGGGTTAGCTAAAAGCACAGAATGTCACATATTTCTACCCAACAGACTTGTCTTGTTTTTTCTAAATTTATCCCTTTCTTCACATACAGACGCCAGCTTCAAAGACTTCTTGCTCATTTTTACACAAACATATACCCTCACGCACACACACACACACCTACGGGCAATTTGTTTGTGTATGTGTGAGAGTACGACAAAATCGGTTACCACGAGACCAGTCTCTGATACTTTATCGTGAATATCAGAAAATGGGTCGGCAAAAATCTTGATTGAAAGGCCTTGAGAGTCCTTTTTCACAAAACATATTTGTTCAGCGTATAAAAACAAGTACATGGCCTTTACATCGGTTCACGTTAGAAAAAAATTGACTTTTTGTGTACATTATAAAATCCTTTTGGCCGTGTGCGGGCTGGCCTGTGAGTGCGTAGTTGTGTTTAGGTTACCGGATTAAACATATCCGATTTGGATCAATAAGATACACCTTCCAAATTGAATTGTACATACAAAATGGACAGTAAGCGTATTTTCAAACAGACCGGCTCGCAGAGGAGAAAGGATTTTGACCGGTTTTTAAATAAAGCATTAGTTATAAACCGTAGTGAAATGCAGCCCTCGTTTTTTACTCTGATTTGAGTTATTCTGTTAACATCTTCAATTTTATTATAATTTTAGTTTGACGCGATGCATTAAGATTGATTGTTCGACCTTCTACGACTGTAATAATAATAATAATGTAATAATCTCTTAGTCAGTAAAAATTATTTTCTACTTTTTAGTTCGATTAGTAATAAACGCGTGTTTTGTTAGTTTATTTAAACTTTTATTTTTTATATATTTCTCTGAATATCTTTCTTTGAATCTTTTTGTACAAGCTCATCGGAGAACATTCTGACCTTCATGAAATTAAGAAAAAATTGGGTTTATTAATTATAAACGAACAATTTTATCAAGCATTAGTTTTCGGAAATCTATTCTAACTAAATCACGCTAATAGTACCTCGTAACAATCCGTGAACACTTGAGACTATCTGCGGATTGTTGCAAAGTTGTATTAGCGTAATTTACTATCCAACAGTAAATTTCAACGAATGCGAATGTGTTTAAGTAACACAACTTTCGCTATACGTATCTACATAATATGTACGTATATGCATCTATTCCATTGTGAGACATAAACGTAACTGGTGAAACATGAAGGTATCCTACACTCATCTTCCTACCGCTTCGGAGATTACAGGCGTAACATTACTTACGCTTGTGATCCCCGAAGGGGTAGGCAGAGGGGTGTGGTACACCCCCACGTTTCACCAGTTGCGTTTAAGTCCCATGGAATAGTTGGTGAGCCTATTGCCATACACCGGGCACTGGTCCAGACTCCGAGTCACTACTAGAAGATCTAAGTTAGAAAAATCCAATAGTACCCGACCCGGGATTTGAACCCAGGACCTCCCGATAGGCAGTCGCGCTACCAACCGTTCGACCAACGAAGCAGTCAGGAGATTACAGGCGTGATAC
>DWME01001593.1:0-24073 GCA_018244795.1 Parelbella ahira ahira
TACTGGAAATTTTAAATTAGAAAAACCCAATAAAATTTCGCAGATGGAACGTAGGATGTCTTTAAATGAAATATAAAGGTGCACGACAACTAAAGTGTACTTAGTCGGTCCATCAAAACATATGTGGTTTTGTAGAATCCTGTACACAGAACAGATGAAGTAACAAACGCATTTTCTTTTCAGATCAAAAGATGGTACTTTTGCGAACTATGCAATGTTCTGCTGTCTGCAGAAAAAAAAATAGACTTGCACATTGAAGAGTCTAAACACGTTGAAAACAAATCATCACAGTCGTTAGAAAGAGTGGGCGATTTGGTGATAGTGCCCGACAGTGTCAAAATACACGAAAACACGTGGCATGGATTGATTGATAGAACGTGCATCCTGTGCGACGTTGACTTTGACGACAAAGAAGCGCACAAACGTGATACCAATCATGTTATTAAATTGATCCAAAGCAAAACCATTAATATCAATAACAACATATATCGCCTGGTAAGTTTATTTGAAATATAACATCACGCTTGTAATCCTTAATGAAGTAGGCAAGGGAGTAGGTGGTGAGCCTATTGCCATACACCGGGCACAGATCCAGACTCCGAGCCAAAACTACAAATTTTCTGCTTGAAAATCTGAGTTAGAAAAATCCAATAGTTAGTGACCTTGGATTTGAATAATATAATCGAAATAAATAATAACAACAAAATAATATAATCTGCATTGAAAGCTGTCGAGTCTGTTTGTTGCAGTGACGTAACGGTCTTTAATTAGCATTTAGGGTGGTATTGAAAAAATTACAATTTCGACGTTGGTTGGGGTTTTAAGACTTGTTAAAAAATATCCGATAACAACAACCGGATAAAAATATCCGGAAACAACAACAACACAACAGAGACACTCATTTCCAACGATGAAATGTAAAACAGTTTGTAGCGAGAGCTTAGAAAAGCTCTGTGCCTTACATGTATCTGCTTGGAAATATGTTGTAAAATCATATACCTACAAGTCAAAATAATTTGCGTAGCATAACATCTATTCGAATACTACTTAAAGCTGGATTCTATTTCGCGTGTTACATTATTTAAAATATGTGAATCGTCTGGCTTCAATGAAAGTCACATTAATAACAATACTTCATTACAATTATATGTTTTCAACAGACGGTCGACTCTACTTTCCACTGTCTGATATGTAACAAGTTGGAGGCATCGATAACAGCGCATTTTGACAACGCCCAACATAAAGAACTACTACAAAAATGTCGCGAAGTCAAAAAATCTGAAGATGACTTAAATTCCTGTGAAACAATGCTGAAATCAAATAAACAAAAAAACGAAGTACTAAATGATACTGAGAATATCGCCAACGATAATGATCTGGACAGAACGAACATAGTGAACAACATTGTACATTTCCAGATGAACGGCATGAACATCAATTTTGAGTCTTTGACAGCTGTTTGTAAAAAATGTTCAATTAATTTGGAATTTAAGTGCCGTGTCATTGAAAACCATATCCAAGAACACAAAAACGAACTAAATACAAAGAAATTACCAACATCCGGAACATCTAAAGAATATAAGAGACCTGATACAAACGATGACAAATCATTAGTTACTACTCCCGAGTCCCCGAAACAACGCGAAAATAAAAATAACGAGATATTAGCAAAAAAATCGACAAAAAGCGCCCAGAAAATCAAAAGTGACTATAACACAGAAAAGAAAAAAGACGCACAACAAGTGGACGAAAAACAAAAGATGTCGAAAGATTCTGATGAGTCAGAAATGATCCCGCACATGGACAATTATTCAAAGATACACGAAAACACCAACAACAATGTTAAAGTTAAATCAAGAAATACCAAAGACAATGAAATTATAAAAGAACCAAATGCCAAAAGATGCAAACTACAGAAAGTGTGTACTCGGGTGTTTATTACTAAAATAACAGGCGTTTTAGATGAAAGTATACCACAAACGTTTCCCTATATCATTATAAATGATAAATATTATATTCATACGTTCAGTTTTATGTTACTTAATTTAATTGGAAAAAAGCAATGGAGGTGCCTATTATGTGAAGCAAATCTGTACTTCAGCGATCTCAATAGCCATAGTAATGAAAAAGAGCATGTAAGGATGCTAATGGACTTAGCTGTTGTTACTCATTCGTCGGAATTCATAAGAGAGGTAGCGTTTAAAGCTTTTGTTTTTAAATAATTTTTATTGTTGCTTACAAATCAAATTTAGCTGGGATTGCCTAGTGGTTCAAAATTGAGTATCTTACTGGGTCCTGAATGATACGCACGTTTTTAAAAAAATATGTGCGTTGTAAAGTTTAATGTCACTTGCTATAACACCCTGTACACACTCGTTGTGCGGTAACCACTCTCTGCGGCCTGAAACAATAATTGACTTCTGTCTTTATGTTCGCAATGCAATTTTTGTGTATATAGATATTAAATATCTTGTGACTATATAACTGCTATAAATAAAAGTATTTTATTGTTTGTATTGATAGACCTTTGCTACTCAATTTGCAAAAATTTTATAAAATAAGTTACTCATTTGTTAATAATTTACAGATACGTTCTGGAGTATTCCATTGTGGCTTTTGTAACACTGTTGAGACATCCTGGCCTCAAATGGAAGATCACCTAAAATCAACAGCCCATAAGGAGAGCAAGACTTCAGCCGGCTGGCGACTTGTGGAGTTCGCGCCAGAATTGGAGAAAAATATCAAGGAATGTCGCAATAAAAACGATTTATTCCAACACATCCGTCTAAACTACTAATGTTGTATAAAATTTCAGATTTATATCTGACAACAAGCTTATACAAGCTTAAATATCTATAAAATGTAACAAATATGATATACCATTTAAAACTAATATTTAATTTATACATGTGCGATATTGAATATAAATAGTTATACCTACTCTAAGATTTTCAAATTGTGACAATAAACACTCAAATAATAAATTAGTTTTATTCGTTACAAAGTATTTTTTGTATTTGGGTTCAGGTTGCTTCAATCTAAAGACTTACGGCACGTCAGCCTGTTGAAGGCTGTTTGCGCCCGCAACCCTTATTTGAGTTCGTCATATAACCATATGGCTTTAGGGAAGGCGAATATTTTGTTTATGGCGATATGTACTTCTGGACCTAGCTGCGTCTGTTTCGTGTATGCCCTCGATGGCCGGGTATCAAAGCGAGTTGTATCAAATGATTTAAGCGGCAGCAGGGCGGCTTGTTATTCGAATGACTGTATATATCCAAAGTGACTGGTACCGCTTGGATGCGAAGAGCTTAAAAACGAGCTCAGTGGCGTGCTAAAACAATGTACATCAGGTTGTTAAGGTTGCAGATATTTGGTATTCGGTGCTCTATGCCTACACCGGGACGTCACATGATGATATAATAACAATAATACCCTGGTAACGCCCTGGTAAAAAAATTTGTTCACTCCCATGCAATTTTATTTTTTAAACAGTCAGTTTCTAATAAGCGGTTCTGTAAGACATGCGTGACGGACTTTTTAATCCTGACTGACAATGCTATATATTATTATCATTATTAATAAAGCTATTTTTTACTTCAAAGACCAGACTTCGGACTAAGATAGAACGGTACTAAACTTTAACTCATGTAAGTTTTGTTCCGGCTTGATGTAAATCTAAAACATCTTTTTTACAATTTCAGTTCCGGCTTGACATTGGATTTTAGTCGGTACCAACTTTGTACCGATGTAATAATTTTATACATAATCTAATTTCCTAATTTTATATTTTACAATAAAGCACGAATGAAGTAATAATGAAGTACGTACCTTCAATTTCAGTTCAGTTTCATAGTAATTTTTTTCATGAAGAACACTTTCGCATTACATAATCTTAACGATGTTTAAAATTAAAACCTATTTCTGACTACAGATGTAAAAAATAAATATAAAAATAAAACTAAAAAAATAAAAATAAACTATCTAAAACCATCGGTATAGTTTGCTTTCGGAGACTAATAATTGCATTATTATTAAAACAGGAATAATAACAATTATATACAACAATATTGTGATTAATATTCCGAATCGTTCTAGAAAGTGTTCATGGAGTATCTATTACTGTTAGCGCGTAACAAAGCCACAGCAGCTGACGGCTCGACATCGATTGCAACCTTGAGGTTTGTCCAAACAATTCTGCAACAGGTTCTCGGAGAATGAAAGAGATGTCGCTACGTTGGCGCGCATATCATCGTTCGATACACTCGACTCGATATAAACAAACCGAACCATGATTCGCGGTCTCGTCCACAACACAATTTTGTTTACGCGCCATCGCATTATAGTATTTTCACGCGTCGCGATAACACGTCAGTCTCGTTACAAACAGTAATGCTACAAAAAGGTGATTTACCACACGGAACGTGAACACTGAAGTAAAGTAACAATTGGTGAAACATTCCCGCTTGTTTTCAACAAATAAATGCTTAACTTTATTGAGTTACAGTGAATTAAGTGCTAGAAAAACGTTTAATAAAAATATAGTTTGAAAAATATAATACATAATAATAATTGGGTAGGTAAGTGAATTTTCAATCGGTTCTTTAGAATATAAAAAATTAAGGACTAAATTAATGTTTGTTGTAAATAATTATATTTTTTAAATACACTATTTCTTACCTATTTATTGAAACGGATACAAAACAATTTAAATTGATTTTATTTTAATTTAGTCGTCAATAGTAAACGAAGTAATTTTACCACTATAGACGAGAACTACATTGGTGACATGATAATGAACATTTTTTTTAATTAATATTTTTATTATGAAAATTAATTGGGGAAACCCTAAAATCATCATCGAGTATCATCATCATATTATTTACTTAATTGAGTACTGTAACACTTATTTTCTCGATAATACCTTCATTTTACTCCTGTTTTTACGTAATTATTTGGCTGTACCTACACAATCGTATTTTCCGGTTTCGAATCCGGTTGTAAATGTTGTAATGATAGGGAGAAATGTAACCGGAAATGAGATAAATTTAATAACATCTGTTGACCTGTAGTCGTTCTTAATTATTTTCGAAGACAATATTTCTTTTTTTATTATTTTGAAACGTGAGGTATTTGAATTTAGAATACTCAAGAATAAATGGAAATGGATTTGTGTGTAACTTACGTGGATGTTGCTTCAGGCACATACTGACACAACACTCGCAATAACCATTAAAAACATTGTCGATTTTAATTATGTGTGGTTTGACAAATAGGCAATGCCAGTTCGTTTTATCATTTCTACATTAAAATATAGAGATTTATGAACGTTGTAAGGCGATCTCCTTGAATTGAGGTCGGTACTATCTACGTTACTATAGAAGATGGAATGACTCAGTAGTGTATGGTCAACCTTGGATCATTGGAACATCTAGGTTCTTAGTTCGCGTCGCCTGCCACACCCTTTAAAGTAAAAGTATAGCAATAGTATATTGTTTAAATTTTCTGGTGTTTTAAAAAAATATTTTCTTTAAAATAAACTATGTCAGTTTAGATTGTTAAATAGTTAGTTTAAAGTGACAGTTAAGATTTTCCTCAAACAGTGATGATTCAAAACTGACTTATTATTATTATATTATCAGGTCATGTTGTTTAAGAGTAGACAAAAAGTATGGAATATCAAAAATCTCCATTCTTACAGACCTAACGTGGTCATTCTATATTCAATACTCTCTTCAAACACACACACCGGTTTCGGAGACCTCTGACGGAAGCTTCTTCTTCTTCGGAGATGTGACGTATTTAGTTAAGAAATGACTCTTAATCATCAGTCCTGATCTTCCTCGGCACCTGTATCCATCGACATTATTTAATAACTGGCATTACGGCAATGCTTAGGTTCAGGTTTTAGATGTTTCTTTTCGTGATATTCAATCTTAAATGCATTTTTTTTATAAAGAGGTGCGCGGCAATATTTGAAGCCAGTATTTATCTTTGTGTACTCGAAAATCTTTGTGTACTGTTAATAAATTCTAGTATTACAGTAATACATGTTATAGGAGTGACTGTCGTAACATAGTAGAACGTAATGAAATCACTTTCCCATTGATAAATTTAAATGATTTCATCATCATTATCAGCCTACTCCTATTCATCATCATCATTTCCGTCCACTGCTGGACATAGGCTTTTCCAATGGCACGCCACTTAACTGGATCTTCAGCTTTTCGCATCCAACCACTGCCAGCCGCTTTGCGTATATCGTCACTCCACCTAGCTGATGATTTCATTAGGTGTCAAATTGTTAAAAACAACAAAAAGTTAAAAGATAGTATATAATTACGTGTTCAATAAAACGTCTCATTGCTTACTGATTAAAATAACTGCAAATTGCTTTATAAAATATCCAATTGATTACACGTTCAATAAAATATCTGATTGCTTACTGATTTCTGAAAAGCTCATTCTTTTCAGTGATAAAGTTTAATAATCGTCGTCAATTCATTGGGGCACATACTTATTGCTTCGCTCAAGTAATTAAAGTAATAAAGTTTGATTATATACGAAAATTGCACCGCTTTTGTCTGGAACGAAACGGTTCAGTACTTGTGACCATTGTTCAATTGTTTTCGAGTGTATACATATACAGTTTAATGGTTCCAGCTTGTTGCGCTCCAATTAGTTTTATTATTCGGCTTAAAATGTTACAAAGTTGAGAAACTGCAAGGGTGACAGCTGAACGAGAGGTCCTTGGTTCGATTCCCTGGTCGAGCATAGTGTGACTGAGTTTTTCTAATTTGGAATTCGTGGTAGTCGAGTTGTGGGAGTGAGCTACAGTCCTCTGCGTACCCCTTGGGGAAAATACAGGCGTGATGTTTGTGGATTGTATAGCTGTGATGATAAAGTTGTTATGACAAGAATACGTCTTTAAAGTAGAAGAATTTTTTTTTTTATTAGGTGGTCGGCAAAGGCAATCACAAATGACCACTGTCACACATACACAAGCGTGTTTTAAACTTTTTTTTAAATTAAATTTATTCACGTGTTGTTTTGATATTTTCCTATCATTATTACATTGGGAGCTTGACAATCGTTTTGAATGAAATAAATTTCACACGAATTCGAAAAGAAAAGTCTGTAATATATTTCTGGTTGAAGTGTGCTGAAATAATTTAGTATGTATGTATATATGGGTGTATGTAATAAGTCAATTAGATCGTTGAAATTGTATAGATACTGGTGAATGATTGATTTTTGGCGCGATATCAAAAACATTGGCATGCCGCCATCTTGAAACTCCGTTCATACCGATCTCGGAAATTAACAAAAGCATATAGACATTTAACTGGCCCGTTGGTCTAGTGATTATTGAATATGAATGCTGAAGCGTAAGGTGCGGGTTCAATTTTCAGCCAAGACAGTTGTCTGTAAATAAATATCTAATATATAAATAAATTTATAATACTTAGTTGATGATATTCGTTTTTTTTTTTTCAGTGTAGTTTGTAATGTATGTCATTTTGATAAATTGATACATATAGACAAGGTATGTTGAAAGTTATATACACGTGATACATAAATATAAAGCCGAGCGAATTGACAAAAATCGAAACGTACATCAGAACGATGTGTCCGAGGCACAAATCGAAACAAAAAACATCGAAGCCGTTACACGACGCGCCCATACGTCCCTATTGTTAATATCCACGCGACTGTGACGATACCTGATAGTACATACCGTGGATGCAATTCTGCACACACAAAGAAATATAACGCCGAATAATCGGCAAACTACACGTGGCTTATCGGCGTTTTCTTGGTAATTGCTTAAAGATGTATCGAGTGCTATTTCGCAAAACTGTTCAACGAACTCGTGTCTCATGAGGTGATCATAATATCTTGAGACATCTCCACACACGATTTATTCCCGAAGTAAGCATCAAGAGATTGCGTTATGGTAACCGCAAGTGTGATAAGCTACATATGCATATAAATTTGTAATAGTTTTATACACCCTGATACAAACGAACTGATGCTCATAACACAAATATTTATTCTGGATAGAAATCGATGACATGGCTTTAGTAGTAGCTGCCAGTTCAACAGTAAGTTTCCAGAACAACTGGACCAAAGGACCAGTTGAATATAACAATGATAAAAACGGCTTAGGGGAACTCACACGCGGCCTATTATTAATGTAAGCAAATATTGCAGCATAGTCTACACTAAAATGTGTGTGTGTATCGGTGTGTTTACAAACACTATTCGTCTGCCAAGTCCTACTATAGCATTACATCGAAAACTTCCAGTATTGCTAGAGAGAAGGAGATATCATGCACAACATACACTCAACACACACACACAACACACACACACACAACACACGTCCACAACACACACCCACAAACACATCCACAAATACATCACCATTACATTTTATAATTACTCACTCCAAATTAGCCTACCTGTTATTCCGTTGATATAATATAATTTGTGCATTTTTTTCTTCTGTTATGTGTAATGACATTCATTTGTTTTATTGTTATACTGTAGGTACCACTATTTTCTTGTTTTTGTTTTTATTACTTCAGATTTTATGATTTAACTTTTGTGTCATGCCTATTATTAATCATCTTCGGTGAACTACACGAGAACAAAAAAGGGGCAGTCACTGAAAATAAGTAGTCGTGGGTTATGCTTGGCTACCCACGGCCAAGACTGAGTGCAGGTCCTCTCCAAAGTGATTGTTAGGTCTTTTTTTTTATTTGTTTCATATGTAACAATATCTAGGGAGTAAAAGTATTTCTATATCCCGTGAGCAGTAACGAGACAGAAAAAGTTTCGCGTGATCTTATTGTTGTATAATAAATGAATACTATTCCAATTTGATACATTTTTAGCCTATTTACCTTTATTATTATTCATCATCATCATTTCCGTCCACTGCTGGAAATACGAGTAGACCTCTCCAATAGCACGCCACTGAGCTCGATCTTCAGCTCGTCGCATCCAATTTTCATTAATATAGGATTTAAATACAATGGCTGTACGAAAATAAATGTAAGCATTAAAAATATAACATGTGCTTTGTGGAAAATAAATTGCCGCGTAAACCAGAACTTCCGGTAAAACTAGTCAATGGCCGCCCTGTATTATTTATATCTCATTAAGAATAATTGCTGTCCTTTAGTGCTGGACGAAGTGGACATGTGACACTGTGTATCGTTATGATATATAGCTCATAGCTGTGTTGTTTCTCCGTGTGAAAAACTGATGTCATTTTCAGTAACAATGCACTTGAAGGTTATAAGTAGGTACATAAATATGTATATACATATGAAAGCAGTAAACTTAGCATTATTTTACCTTAAATTATAAGTATTCATATGGTTTGTAACCATTTATTCATCATATTTTTTATATAAATTGGCGGCGAGATTTTGACCCCAACTCAAAATACCTGTTAACGAAATGCATAATTAAAATAGTTATCAGTCTATGTAGTCATCTAAATATAGTCATTTATAGTGCTAACAATCTATATATTATACTTTGAAATTTTTGTATTAATATTTAATAGTGAACATAAAATGAAATTCTAAGTGTTTTTTTTTTAATAATTTCAACATATTTTTCACCTTGACATTATATAGTGAAAGAAAAGTACAGTTGCTTGTATTTCATAAACATGACTGGTGTGTATTACCAGCCAGCTATTAAAATTTTGAATTTCGAACATTACCGACATTACTCACTGTACGACGTGGACAGATTTATGAGATGTTGGACTAATGAGCCGTTTGTGGAATACCTACTACATCGGTGAGAAAATGGCCGTACCGAAAATATAGTTTATTTTGAACATAATAGGTATTATTGTTCAACCCTAATTCCACTAAAGACGGAAACAATAGAATGATCCAGAAAGGAAGCCTCGAAAGTGGATCGATATAAAAGCTTGATAATGATGATGACGATGATGGTCATGAACTATACACCTGTAGTCGTATATGAGTTTATATACTATAAGCTGTCTACACCTTTGAAACTCTCGACCTTTCGAATTGCGGATTTTTGGCTCGTTAATACATATGTATAATAAGAGAACTTATATTTTATTTGATCATTTATATCAGGTAGGTGAAAAGCTTAAAACGAATCAGAAACGATCAAGGCATTACGTTTTGTAAGATAAACGTTTCGTTTGCAGTATTTAATAGAATGACGATAAAAAACCTAGAACTGTTTTATACGGTTAATTCTGCAACAGTGAATAAATCAATGTTTTTCTTCTTTTCCGCGTACATTACGTCGCAGTTGAGCAGTTAGCAGTAAATCAATTGTGAACAGCTGTAGGATATATAGCATTAAAATAGTAAAAAGTCGATAGCAAAGTATTGGTAGTATATATTGAAAGCGATATCGATAATAAAAAAAACGATACAGACATTATAGATAGCAAAGAATCGATAGCGGTCAAAGAGATAGTAAAAAATCTATATTGATAAAATTGATAGTAAAATCAATATGACAAAGTTGATAGTAAAGATAGTATGTCAATAGTAAACAAACAATAGCGATAAAATAGACAATGAAGAGTCATGGGCAAATTCAAATATTGTGTTACACGATGATGATACAGACATTTACTGAACTTCAAAATCTCGATATAAACATCGTTTTCACCAGTTTCACACATCCCATACGTGCGGTAGATTGATAGAAGTCCGACCTACCTTTATCTCGTCTTTAGCCAAACACGAGACTATTTCCACATTTAAAGAAATCCCTATCGATAAAGAAGAAAAGACAGACAATCTATTCAAACATTGACCGATGAAGAAGTATCGGCGAAGCGCTATTGAGACCATAGATGTCAAAGAAGGTTTAATAGTATAAAATTTATAGGTTACTTTATTTTTAATTGAACATCTGTGTCAGGCTTTAGGAAAGAGGTTATCTTATCAGCCAGTCAACACTAAGTAAATGTTGTTTAAAAACCTTTTACTATCAGCCAGACTTAAACGTTTGTGTTTTGATGTTTTATTATCTGTTTATAAACAAAATGTTTTACCAACCGTAATTTTTTCAATTATTTGTTGAACTCATTAATTTTTTTCATAATATGTAGCCTTAGATAAGGCTCTATAGAAAGATGTCAATTTTAGGGTTATTATATTTTTTAATTCTCTTGCAGATCTCCTAGTGAAGATTTATTTGTATGTATATCTGTATGTGGATATATATGCGTTTGTAGGTATGTGTGTGTATGTGCCTGCCTGAATGTGTGCGTGTGCGTACGCGTGTATGTATAGTATACATGCATATATGTATGTCTATCACATATCAATTGTCTAGACATAGTGATCTGGTAACACAGTATTCGACCTCTAATTACCGTACCCAGTTGGCCTTCAGCAGACCGCAGAAGCTTTTAATTGCCCGCTGTAAACGATTTTAAAAATATCACTCATAGTAGCAAGGGCTAAAAACAGCGAGCAATAACGGTATGACAATATGTCTCCAAGGATGTTGAAAGTAATGAACGGAGAAGAAGCAGGTCATATCTGGAGGGACAGAGATTTGGTACTCGGCGGCCCCTGCCTATCCCGCGAGGGATTTGGTATTTCAATGGAATAATAATATACTCGTAATTCTCATTATTATAACGTTAGAGACATGTTGTTACCTTGTTCCTCTTCCTGTGGGATTGTTAGATATTCCCACATTAAACATCCTTTTCTACGTATATCATGAATCTCAATAGTCAATTATCGACATATCAAATGTCGTTAAAATCGCTTAAAAAGTTCATTAGACAGGGCCAGTCGATTCAGTCATTAGTGAACCTAGTTGTTGAACTGGGGTCGTTAGGTTTGTTTGATGTGTACAAACATTTGTTCTGTGTCTGGGTGTAAAAAGTATTTATGAAACTATTATACTCCTACTGCACTACATATCTCTCTCTCTCTCCCTCTCTCTCAAGTCGGTCCAGCCAGCCAGTGACATTCTCCAGGAGGAGCAATTCTCGGCTTGATACACTGCCATTACACTACATATATGTATATGTAATTATGTATCTCTGTAATTGACTCCCGGGATGCCAAGGTGTCATCATAAGTAAGTGTCATGAAACAGACAATGGAGATCGATCGATCGAACGATGGATTAGATAAACGAGGGAATAACTCTATCAAAGTCGCACGCTTCAAAATCAATTACATTTATGAAAAATTTAATAGTATATTTAAATACCAAAATAACTAATTACACATGATGAGCAAGAGTTTCATGTCTATCGCGAGTGGACTCTACGCACAAATTCTTTATTTGTGCAGATGTAGAATATTTCATATAATAATAAGGTCGACAGCAGAGACACTCCAAGACAGCAGTTCCTGCAAATAAGAAAGAATCTGTTTACTTCCGGTTTGCCGGCATGGCACGCAGATGACCTTGAACGGGAGTTGTTTCTACCAGGTGGTTAGGGGTGGCACAACACCTCACGAATAACATGAGTCTTCAGACGTGATATACAATCACAAAGCTCATACCTTCTTTCTGCCCTGATTATAACCTGATTATAAAACATTGTCAAACATTTTTATTATCTATTTTACAAATTGTTAACACGTCACATATATTAAATCAGTCTTAATTCAATTTAAATTGAAATCATTTATAGGAACAATTATAAAAATCCCGAATTAAGAGTTATGTGTCTGTTACAATATTGCCCTATTCATGATTTCTTATTAGGAAAAAAAACAACTGCACAAATAAAAATTCGCGCCAACCACATCTCTAACTGTCAACGACACACGAGGTTAAATAATCAATTACCTGTATGATTAATTGATAATAATACTTATGGTAGCTATGATTTATTGTGACTATTTGTTTCAAGACAATTCGTTTACGTTGAAACAACTCATTGATTTGTTATAATTTTTTACTGTCATTGAGAAGTAGCAGTGCTACTTGACGTATACGGATTGCAAAGTCAACATAAATATGTTCATTAAAAAATTAAAATACGAATTCCGGAAGGACACTGTGTCCAATAGTGAAATCATAAAAACGTATTTTGTTAAAAAAATATTTTTACTTTACCATATCCATATCTGTATAGTAGCAAAATTAATTTCATTTAGTTTGGCAATAAAGTTTATCATATCGACTACTTGAGATATGGTGCGCAATAATAAAATTGGAAAACCTAAGTATTTGCTATGAATACACTTTATTAGAAACGCATACAATTTTAGCCACACAGTACAAACTTTCGTAGTAAATTATAAAGTACATTGTACCAACAATCATAAACATTATGTAATATAACTGGTTTCTTTTTATTTATTCTGACATGTGTTTTGACATGTTTTAATACTTGACAGACACTAATTGCGACTTACCAGGACTGTTGATATGTAATTAAAAATCTCTATTATTGTTTAAAAACCACTGCCTACACTAAGCATAGCAACATAGTATTTAGAGAAGAAAATGAACCGTTAATAAATAAATAAAAACGTTAGTAGAAAGTTCATATTGCTAAGAATTAACGTCATATTTTTATTATTTTGCAATCATAATCGCATATTTCGCATAATCTTGAATTTCGAAACTGAATGTTATTGCATACCTGCAGTATATCCAAGAATTCTGAAAGCGAGTCTAATTCAGGTCATTATTACGTTATCTAAAACAACACCTGTCCGATTCGTCCTTAATTTATAAAAATGTAATTTGTTGCCACTTCTTTTTTCAAATATCTTTAACTACATATTTTTAAATAAATGGGTTGTACACTAAGAATTTAAAGTACATATTTACTATAAGTATTTCTTCCTTCTTATAATAGCTATCTTATAATGTTTCCAGTTATTACAAACTTGTTTGTAAAAAAAACTAGTGTTTAATAAAAATTTCTCAGAAGGATGTAAGTATTTAAGGTAGCCACTTAAGTAAAATTGTTTTATTTATAAAACCATCAGCTGGTCACCTACCTATACTTTACATTGCGTCAGCTGTCGCAAGTTCCGTAAATAGCTAGAAATAGCCAGCATATAAAGTAAGTCTACCTGTAAATTACTCGTTGGCAGAGAAAAATGTAATTATAAAATTACAAGCTCTATATTATATGAAGGACAAACTTGTTTACACATGCATTTTTATGATTGCTATTGATTTTTATTTCCAAGAAAAATGTTCCAATAAGTCTTAGTACCTAATTTCGAATTAAATTTAGTAAAAATACTAATAATATCTAACTTTATTAGGTCAAAGACCAAAATAGTTAAGACAAAATGTTATTATTGCATTTATATTTGTATGATTTTGAATCTATTGAGATTAAAATTAAATTAATGAGTCATTGAATGGAGGAAGTCGATAAAAAACCACTAATATTGCAAAAAAAATATTTTTTTTTAGTCGGATTAAAAAATAACCAAGCCATAACCATATTACTATAACAAAAATATTTCCGTCATTGAGTATGTTTTACTTTTCTATGAATATATTTTATTATTATTTTATCATAGCGCCACTAGCAACCTTTATATTTTTGATGAACATGATTTTGAAAGTGTCTTTATACCTGAAAGGAAAAGGATAAGGATAAATCCCCTATTGGATTTTTTAAATTTTTTATGTCTAGTAGTGACTCGGAGTCTGGGTTTGTGCTCGGTGTATGGCAATAGGCTCACCACCTATTTTATGGGTCTTAAACGTAACTAGTGAAAGGTGGGAGTGTGCTACACTCCTCTACCTACCTCTTCGGGGATTACAGGCGTAATGTTACGTCTTTTCCCCTATTGTTGTAAATTTGTTATAGTTTTTAATACCTCTTAATAGCTTTGTCGATTGTTAATGGATTCGGATACTAATCGCTTCTCTGTCAGACTAAGGGCCTTTTCACATAAGCGTAATTTCGAAGCGTATAAGGTCGTTTTTGTGCGTGTGTATACGCGTACTTTATGCCCCAAGCGTGTCTTATACGCGCGTGGACGCACTACTGCGCGCGAGCCATCCATGACCCATTTCTTAGCATCTTTCAGGACTGGCAACGCGTTAGCGATGCCTGTGGTGTTGCAAATGTCCATAAGCGACGGTGACTATTTACCATCAGGTGGCCTGTTTGCCTGTTTGCCAGCTTACACATTAAAATATAATCACACTGAGACATATAAAACGAGGGTACTTTAGTTTTTGATGTGAAACATCTATTGGCGCTTGCGGGTAAAACCGATTGTTGGTGTGGCGACACGTCGCCACGCTGTTCATCCAAACAAGCGTCAAGCGCGCCGAATATACGTTGGTCTGAAACGGCCCTAACGCGATTTAATATTTTAATCTGCTTCGGAATGCAATGAATTTTTAAATGATTTCAATTATTCAACGCTTATAATGAAGCAATTAGTCCAACGACGACTGGCGAGTTATAATCATGAAATGTGTAATAACATTGACCGCCTCGTCGGTCGACGTTTCAAACGGGACTGCTGATCGGGAGGTTCTGGGTTCAAATCCCGAGTCGGGTACTATTGGATTTTTCTAATTTAGAATTTCTAGAAGTGACTCGGAGTCTGGATGACTGCCTGGTGTATGAAAAGAGGCTCACCACCTATATCACGGAACGTAAACATAACTGGTAAAACGTTGGAGTGTACTACACTCCTCTGCCTACTCTTCGCGGATTACAGACGCGATGTTCCGTTTTAATAACATTGTCTTGTGTTATAGTGTCTTTTTAACAACGAATCAGTAACAGTCAGATCCCGAGTCCCATTGCTATTCCTAATCTGATTCCAACGGTCTTGTTGGAAGTTGATTGCTAATGTCCGTTTCTGATATCAACCATGTTTTTTCCACCTTGTTCGGTCATGTCGTGCCATGAACAGAGAGGTGGAGAAATCGCGCAAAGACTGCAACCACCTTACTAAACGATATATGACCATGGCTGTTCCGCCTCAAGTATGCGATCGAGAAGAAGAATGTCTGTTTTCTGATTTTCAATAGTTAATTTTCTAACAATGTGGACCTGAATATATTTCTGCGACAAGATATTCTTGGTATCTACAGAATTGGCATTCCCATTTAAGCGCCCTTTAATGTGAGTGGTGTCACAATATTGCTTGAGTGACCTAGCTAGCTAGCTGGCCACTCTATTGCTAAGAAAATGTTATGATTATGTTAGGTATATGATATGTAGTTGAGTGTAAATTTAACAGTCGATAACTGGTTTGTTTCGCTTCAACTCGCGAATTTAGTGACCTGATCGCTGGACTTGGATTTCGAGCTTGAAATTCTCAATATTAGCCCGGATAGTGTAGCGATATACTCATCCCCTATTCCATTGGACGTATATTACAACTGAAGAAAACTGAGAGTACAGCAAGCTGCTTATCTATTCGGGGAAATACGAGTGTGCTGTTACTTTATGACAAACTTATTTCTCAGTTTTAATCAACTTCAGTGTGCCGTATTCGCTTCAATTCTATTTAAAAATCGTATCACCATTTCAATATTCATTCGTAAAACGGAAACAGCGAGAGAAATTTCCATTAAAAAAAAAAATTAATTTCGTCGTTTTATTCATAACATCGCCCTCGCCTCGACTTGACAACGGTAACAGTTTTCAAAAAGGCTTAATTTTGTGAATTCGTTTTTCAAATTGTATTTTTGTGAGAAGTTGGCTTCAGGCTAGTGCGATAAACAAACAAAATAGACTGGCTGTTACATGCGGCATTGCTTGTAATAAAATATTAAGAGTTCTTGTAAGTTGCCTCATTGGTCGCGTGGTTGCAAGCGCGATTGCTGGTCGAAAGGTTCTGGGTTCGACTTACGGGTCGGGTACTATTGAATTTTTCTAAATTCAATTTTCTAGTAGTGCTCGGGATCTGGTCCACTGCTCACTCCCTTTTTCATAATGAAACAAAAACGTAACTAGTGAAACATGGGAGTGTACTACACTCCTCTGCCTACCCCTTCGGGTATTACAGACTCAATGTTTCGTAGAACAAGAGATTTTGTCAATTACATACGTAATCAACTTTATGGTACATACTATGTATATGATGTATGAAGAGAGTAATCAATGTAGAAGTGGCACGTCAAGTCTGTTAACATAGATATATTTAACTCTCGGTGCTCTCTGCCTACCACATAAAGGTCCTGACGTACGGTGTGAAATTAATACATAAATATAAAAATAGAATAAGAAAATTATTTCTCAGTGTGCTTAATGATTCGCGAGCTATCATTATCATCACTTGACAGGTAATCCCGTGGGACTCATTGTCGAGTACCGGGAAGTAGGAAGAGCTTTGTGGCAACTGGCGCAATGCTTGCGAGCTGCGGACGTAAGTTCATTGCCCCTAGGTCTCAGTGTCACTTCAATCTTAACTTAGGCTCGTTTCAGACATAGCGGTATGACGCTCGAATAAGTTTTTTTAACTGTTTAAATTTTTTTTTTTTATGAAAGCAGAAAAAAATAAAACTACGCTATCAAAGCGAGAATTTTTTTTTACATTGTTAATAAGCGTGTTAACTATATTAAAGCTTTTTCAGACTTAATTTAGTTAATAAAGATATTCTTCATTATCATGTTAATGAAAATATCTATTAAAATCACGTCTGGATAAGAAAAATTTGGTATTTAAGGTCAGATTTGTAAGGACAGATATATTTGACACTCAGTAGGTTCTACCTACCCCTTAAGGAACGTAGCATTAAGATGTAATAACAATAATTGTACGTATAATACTAAAATAAACCGTTCGTCTATAAAAACCTAGCGCGTGTACAGTCAGCTGTCACGAACTAGGTCGGGCCTCACGAGTTCCCTTGAGGATAATGGATGCAGGCGGGATCTAGAGACGCAGGGAGATGCGAGGGTGGGAGTTTACACACCAAGACTGACTCGTCTATTGACATTACTGTTAGTAATTTGTATACAGCATAATATGTACTTTTTAATAATAAATATTTAGGCATAATTGTTGTTCGTCTAATGATGACGGTGAACAAACAGCTGATAAACTAGTGATATATATATGTAAATATAATATATGCTTATGTATATAGAAGGTGCCGTATATACATAAGCATATACGTAAGTCTGCCAAGACCAAATTAGGTGCTAATCGTTAGTGACCGCTGTGAGTAATAGATATGACAATATGTATGCAGGTACATTATGACTACATTTTGCTACTCCCAGTCACAGAATACGAAATCATACCCATCACACCAATATACATACCTACATATGTTTCGGGTGGGAATTGAACAGATAACCCCGCGGCATGGCAGGCAGAATCTGTCCACTGAACATTAGTATGTTGGATAGTTCCAACTATAATTTTTCATATAAAACTTAAGTTTCGTGAGATTAATAACCAATATTTTCATGTGCTTATGGAAAAATACTTTAGTTTTTACAAATTGCACGTGGTGTTTCTGGACTCGATGTACACCCGAGTCCAGATGTACACCGATAAAGGTCCGATGTACACCGCATCATCAAAGCAAAGAATAACTCAATAACAGAAGACACCGGAATGCGAAGAGCCGAAGAGTGGGCTCAGCGAAGCGCCTTGAGACATGTCAACTGACGATGATGAACTAGATTTTTACAAGAGATCTCAGAAAGGTACATCATAAAGAATTTATCTCGGTCTTATCTCCTGTCGTAACTATGTCACATGATTGAGGAGATGGGAAGATATATGGCTCATTAAATTTGTATTTTCCCTAAGGACACTCTCCCAACCCTGTTTTTTCTGTCATAATATAAGTTATATTGCGACCTACATCACTTTTACCGCAGGATTAACTTTATGACGGGTCAAAAACGATTAATAAAACGTGTTACTTGAATTTTATTATAAAATATAATACAACAAATTCATTTTTTCACGCCTTAGGTGTGACGGGTTAGGCAGAGAGTTCAGAGTGCCATATACCTCTTTATAACTTTGAAATGATCCTGAATTGCGTCCATTTGTAAAATTGAAGCAATTCCACCATTATTATATTTTAAGTTCTATAGTTTTTAATAAAAAGTAGGTATATATTTACCTCCATAAACCTCTAGTCTGTGCGGCTGTTTGACCACAGACTATGATATGCCTGACATTGACAGTGTGAACGTAAACTATTTTAAATTTAATTTATTGCGTTTATAACATATATTTATTATATAGCCTGCTAACCCGTACTTGGTCAGACGGCGGTAATTAACCCTTAAGCTTTAACAGCTAACCGTTCTCATTCTGAGAGGTAACGCGTACCTAAAAATGTAACGATAAACAAGATTAAGAAGATAACGCAGACACTTCTCGGATTTACATACATACTTCTTTTTTATACGATGTACAAATAAGTTGACGCCAAGGTGGTACATATTAATCATACAAGCCATGAAGTTTTATGTTGTCTTTGAACCAATTAAAGACGTGACAGTACGTGAAGGAATCCGGCTGCACAGCGGGAGACGACCTCGGCCTTGCGTGCCAGCTGAAGGTCGTTGCGACCCCCTTTAAGGAATTCTGGATGATATGTGGATCCATGTTACGTATATTACATTTTTGATCAGCTATTCTTGATTGATGTATATAATATACATTGTATGAAAATAAATATCATAATTGACTGGTTGATTTATGAACGTAGAGCTTAAATTACTGAAGCTTTAAAGGGGTAATTCTGGGGGTTTATATGAAATGATGATGTTTGTATGAAAGATATTCTCTTTAGAATTTATAACTGATCAACATGATAAGATGTTTGTTGTTTTTCCGTTTTTAATTTTTATAAAAGGATTTGCATTTCCAACCCAACCAAGTGGGATTATAACGGAAAATGTCAAAAAAAAATGTTTAAGACTAACTTTAATTATTTTTGTGAAAACATATATATTTATTATAATTATTAATTATACACCAACTATTGTGTCTCTACAAAAAAATGCAATCATAAACGGTTTATATCGAAAAAAATACAGCAGTTGAGTAGAACCTCCTTAAGCCTTGAAAGTCTAAAGCTTTTCGCCTCAGACGAGTTTGTCGAAGGCCTTAGAGCTGACACAGTGGTCCACTGCGCCCATCAGATCCATGACCTCTTGGTGACAGGTCTCCGCCGTCTGGGTCCTGGACTGCACTCTGTTCTGGCACGTCTGCAGTACCTTATACAAATTCTTTACCGCACAATCTTCTGGAAATTAATATAAGGTTACATTGGTAACAGGTTGCTCAATGCAGCCAACCTTGCACAACTTGTGTAGTAACATCTATTTCATTAACGTACATGGTTCGATCTAAATAACATTCCTGAATTCCCCGAAGGGTAAACAGAGGAGTGTAGTACGCTCTCACGATTCAATATTTACGTTAAAGTTCCCAGAATGGAATAGAGGGAAAGCCTATTTCTATACACCCAGTGCAAATCAAGATCCCGTGCTACAACTGGGTATTATTTTAAGCTAGAAAATCCCAATACACTTCTTGCCCGACGCGGGGACTGATAGCAGGATCTCTTGCTCAACAGTCGCCGTTTCACCCACAAGACCAACAAGATAGGCACAGTAAACCAGTCATCGTGTCGATTGTTTTATATCTTGACAATATATTTGATAGTCATCAGTTCTTATCTGTTATATCGATTTTATTGATTAAAAGTCTAGACGTTGTCGATGGTGTCGGTATTGCCGATAAAAGATAATTCATTTCTTTCTTTTACTTTTTTTTCATTTAAATAAATACACGAGCTGACGACAGTCTCAAGTGTTAAAGCACCCATAGACAGGTGTAATCTATTTTGAACTGCAACTCAAAACTTTTGAAGTACCTACATTAGATAACAATAATGATATCTTACTTTGCAAACATCTCGCCCGTTCACGCACTAACGGATCGGTTGACTCCTGTGAAAGAAATCATAAATCCGACATGAGTTAATTCAAAGATGTTAATAATAAAAGAGTCGCGTCTTTCTTGACACCACAATTTTGTGTAGACCGCCATTTTGTGTGGGTTGCCATTTTGCGATCACAGCATTTGTCATGTAGACAATTATATTCGTTCATTGATAATATAAAATTACACAACATATAATATAATAATTTAAAATATGTATTACACAATATATGTGCGTATGTACTCGTACATATACGTACAATTATAATCTTACAATTTACAATGTTATATACCTAATTAGAGAACACATTAAATGTCTTAATTTTCCTGCTTCTCCATCCTTAAGTATGTAATACACAGCTTATTGCAAACTTACTGAGCTATTATAAGATTTATGTATAAAAGGAATATTTAATATTTATAAAACAATAAACTCTGCCAACCCACGCTTGGCTAACGTGGCTGTCTACGGTCTTAACGCTCTCATTGTGCAAAGAGATCTGTATGGAATAGAATGATAAAAGATTTTAAAAAAGAAGAGAGAGAAAGCCACAATCAAACAAACGAATGAAGAAACAAAATTCATTCGGAAATTTTAGCTTCACTGATATAGCCACAGCACAGTACCTATAGCTTATACTGAAACCGTCGCTTTCATCAATACAAAACCAGCCGCGAATTGCATGAAATCGGTCTGAATCGGTTCTCATTGCGGCGGTACTGTACCACACATTGTCGTAATTACACATAGCAACGTGACCGAGTATTGTTTAGAACGGGTTGACGTCGATAATATTGTATTATTGTCATCATAAACCCCTTTTATCGTTCCGCTGTTGGCATGGACGCCTCCAGGATCACTTTCTGTTCATCGATGCACTACATTGTTTTAATAAAATATCATCTTACTTATACTATTATAAGTGTGGGTATATAAAATTTGACATTTATGTACGTCTATAGCAAGTACGCCAAATGCAAGTGGGCAAACTCGCACACATGAGAGAATACTACGAAGAAATCGTGTGTATGTATACGTCCCTACAAAGTCCTAACGAAGTTTTCCTTCATCGTTAAGTAAGGGATAATTAATATTTAAAAAGCACAGAACTTTTAATAGCAAGAAGTGCACATGTCATGCAATCCTTGAAAATGATGTTAAGGTGATGTGATGTACCTACATATCTTTCATATGTATCATCTTCTCAATAAATACACTGTAGGTATTTTTTTTAAACTTAACGATTAAATTTGAAACTGTAACATACACAATATAGTGTCCTTAACGTTTTTTTTATATTTGTTTCTAAAATCCCCATGTTGAATAAAAATTATTAAAATGGATATTGATTCGTGATGAATAAATAAAATAACAGAAAAGGTGTATAACTATCGTTCATGTAACACAAGTAGGTACATAAGAGCAGATAGCAGACATCCGATTTTGATATTAAAAATCGAAAACGAATAGTCTTTATATAGACAAAATCAATTTTTTCTACTTTTTTGTCTTTCAAACTGTACATCGTAGATTTTATAATAATCACTATATTTTAATCAAAATTAAACAGAACTAAGAACAACAACTATGGTACTAGGCCCGCATGACAGTATAATTATTAATTTCTATTATAGACTGTTTTTTTTAACTTGATATCCCAGTACTAGCACGTATCCTGGACTTGTGCCCAGTGTATGGTAATAGGCTCACACCGCATACCATAGGACGTATGTATAATATAACTGATGAAAAAGAGGATACTACACTCGTCTGCCCATATGTCCAGGGAAATACAGACATAATGTTGTGTTATGTTAGATCTATTGAGTCGTTACGTACTAAAACGAGGCGTATTAAAAAAACGAAACTACGAGATCGTTGCTATAAAACCAAGCAAGGACGACATGAAAAAACATTGTTTAACTAACAACATATATGCAATATACATTGCAACTTAGCTACTTCATCTATTCACGAAGGTTGTCTCTCTTAAGTTTATTTACTTTAAGCTTCCGAAACAATCTTCAGATTTATCATTCGTTTGGGTCAGGTTGTATAAACAAACTGTATACAATGTAAGTAGTAATTTATTCCACGCTTGACATCACCACAATCTGAGGATTAAGACATTTAAATTAACTAAAATGCTTGATCATCATGACCAATCCCTTTTAAGTTCCGCTATTGAACGCGGGTATTTTCACAGAATGAGGGTAAGGGGATTGTCTCCCATGCTGGCCAAGGGCGTGCTGGTAGTCTACACACACGTTCCATACGATTTACATAGTTGGTATCAGTTTATTATTCAATTGGAAAAAAAAATAACATTACGCCTGTAACTCTTGAAGGGATGGCAGAGGCGTGTAGTACACTCCCACGTGTCATCAGTTACGTCCCAAAATGGAATAGGATGTAGAGGGCGATGTGAGTGATATAACTAGAGTAAAGTGATACTATGCTATATTTATTAATTAATCCTTTCATGTAACATTTGCATATACTCTTTATGTGTATTGTCTACTTTTTTGTACAAAATTTTATCGATTGTCTTATATAGAAAGAAATGACTGATTTTAAATGTTTCAGTACTTATATTGATTAAAGTTGAATAAATAGCTTAGAAACAAACCGGCAGCCATTTTCGAGTATTAGTAATAGCGGGAAAACGTGAAAGCGGGTGAATCAGTCTTTAGTTATTAAATAATTTAATTGAGGATTAACTTAATAGAATTATTGAGGATTAAAAACTTAATATAAAACAATAGATTATTGATATGAAAAAAATAGTAACCAGTTAAACTATAATTAAAGAATCCCAAGAGTATTTTACGTTTTTCTCGTTAAATAAACAAAAAACTAACCAACAATCTGATAATGAATCCACCGGAAAAAACTAAATTTTTTGTTCTATTTATTCTTAAGATTTTACCATTCATTCCCAGTAATTAGCACAAGTATGAATGTAGCATATAAAAATATGTGAGAAATTTGGGAGTGCACTACACTAAAATTTGGAACTACTCGGAAATTTCAGGCGTCATGTTACGACGTATAATAGTAGTTTATTTTTTTTTAATCAAAGGTAGCAATTATTTAACGATTAGTAGCAACTAGTAGCAACTAGGTAGCAACTATTAGTAATTATTTCGAT
>DWME01001594.1:0-24066 GCA_018244795.1 Parelbella ahira ahira
TTTCACCAGTTACTTTTACGTCCCATGTAATAGATGGTGAGCCTATTGCCATACACCGGGCATAGATCCAGATTCCGAGTCACTACTAGAAATTCTAAATTAGAAATATCCAATAGTACCCGACCCGGAATTTGAACCCAGGACCTCTCGATCGGCAGTCGCACTTGCAACCACTCGACCATCGAGGCAGTTAAACTATAATGTTTAGTTTAGACATATATACGAGTATACAGGTCCATTGTTTATCTTTCACCGGTTTTGTCTGACAAGCTGGTAACATTATAGCTTCTGAAAAGGCTTTTAAAATTCTATTGAGACACAACCTTTTCGCTAATGGCCCGCACGCTTGTTTTCCTAATAATAAATGGAATTCGACAGCTTATAAAAGTTTTATTGTACTTTCGATAAGGAAAATAGTTTTTGTATTGTAGTAAAAAAAATTATACAAAGGTCAACATTGAGGTGTTACAATAAATATATATCTAATAATAAAAAAACATATTGAAATTGTTTTTCGGTTTTTGATTTAATACTTAATTCGAAGTATATAATGGATAAAAGAAGGAGAAACGAGCATCATATGATACAAAGTAAAAGGAACGAATGAAGAATGAAGGAAGACTGAAAGAAAGTGAATGGATATATGAAAACACCAAGACCACGAGAAAAGCGAAACGTAGACCACGAATGAAAATAAGGTGTAATGAGTAAGAAAATATTGAATATTCACGTGATGGAAAATAGAGAATAATGAGAGAGAAAAATATTATTTTGCTTCTAAATATGTAAGTAGTGTGCTTTTTGAGCCCGTTTTTGTCAAAGATCATATATCAGAACGAAACCGTTTGATGCCACCACGTTTCTTATCGAGACAACTAAGGAGTGAAACACCCTGCCGGCGTCTGTGTTCTCGGACACACGTAGTCTAGGACACATATTGTCGGAAATACAGACGCATCGCCTCCTCCTCCCTGTCATTTATTTAACATTAACTAACTAATGATCTTATTATTAACTGTTTTAAAATCTAATTAATACATATCTATTTTATATAATATAATTATTATATCTTTACTTTACTAATAAAGGAAATACCTTGTTATAGAAAATTCAATTAACAGTTCTATGCGAAACGAGCAGCAATGCATTTCGTGTATTGATTTTGGATTTATGAGGGTGTGACGGAATAATTTAGGTCTTAATTTATGAGCATTTAGACGAACTGATTCAGATTGAGTCCATTGAAAACGAATAGTAATTACAATTCATAAAATCAGAAGTTAATTTCGTAACCAAACAGCTTTGATATTTCATAAATTATTCGATTATTATTATTTATTATTATTATTAAGTTTTTTATTTCATAACTGCACGTTACAACCACAGCCGTAGTATATATCTCAATTTAGAAGGTGTGGGCGGAAGATACAATTAATAATGAAGTTTTAACTCAGCATAACTAAGTATTACTCAAATACATAATTATGGCGCAGTCACATTTGAGAGTGTTACCTACCCGGCGACCACTTCTCCTCTTCTGTTGGGGTACAGCTCTGGATGCTGACCATAGCGGAGGTACACCTCAAACTGCTGTTCTGCCCTGCGAACAAAAGTATGCGTGAATGATATGACATAGTGACATCGTGACACATTACGCATGGTGACATATTGTTCAGTAAGTGGAATTGTACCTATCCGAATTGATAACTGAAGAGACATATTTTTATGTCTAGATTAATGATGTAGTTCATTATAGGAAAATATGTTATATTTCTGTGTCTAGATCTGGCTGCGACATTGTGAACAATATTAATGAAGATCAATGAAAGATGTTGAACATTTACAATAGCCACCAAGCGCTTGGTAGGCGTGACATGGCGATCGCAAATTCCTTTGTTAGGTCTTTTTGTAACATATCGCGTACCCAACTCTAGTTATTAAGTAGAACAACTAGGTGATTAATGTGGATTTTGTACCAGATGAATGTCTCAGATGACTAGAGAACCAAGATAAAAAATTTGTGGAGATATTTTCGCAGTTTACATACTACTTGTTGACATGTTGTACCGTACGAAATGTTAAAATGTCAAGGGTTTTAATTTCACATAGCGTAGCAAAAGTTTGCAGGTTTGCAGGCAAGAGTAACTGAGGCTCATTACTAAAGAAATGAAATAATAGCAGTTCGGGTGCCTAAGGAGGTACTTGATATTTGGTTTTGCTTTTTATAAATAAAAAGTGACTACAAATTACCGGCGATATTAAAGATAATGAAAATACTTTAAAATAATTAGGTCAGCTCTGTCTGTTTATTTCCTCAAAAATACCAAGAACACAAACTATCAGAGAAAATAAAGAGTAAGTACATTCATCAAAAGGTTTTATTGCTAAGGCCGATCTCTTCCAGACAACCTTGGGGTAGAGAGTTAACGAGGTAGTTACGTAAACAATAACAATAGTACTAACAGATAAATAGATATAACGTATGAAAAGAAAACGAGAAAGGTTAAAGAGATACATAATGCGACACATTCAACACTAGACGATTGATACAATGAAGGTGTTGGAGCATGTCCTATATGTATCTGTGTGGATACAAGTAAAGAAAATCTTAATATATGACAATCAGAGATCCGTTTGGGTATTCTTAATAAAGGAGTGGATAAATCACTAAGAAAGCTAAACGACATTGATTAACGGATATAGTGATTAAAAAAAAACAAAGAAATCAAGAAATATTAAACGGGTATATAGGTAGGACAATATAACGGTTTACCTTTGATAAAACAAAGTTATTCTAAAAATTTTGAATATTTACAAATGGACAAAATTTGTAAAGGTGAGTAACAAAACTACATGGCATTTCTACGGAAAATTATATATGAGATAGGAGGATATAAATATAGCTTAGCATTGTGAGGAAAAAGAACATTAATACGTATCGTATTTAACTATTCAAAACATCATTTAAAAACCGTTAAGGCAGTGAACTGAGCACAGTAAAAAGCAGTGAGATTGTGAGTATTCTGACAACGACGAATGGAAGACCAGATGATATTAGCATAAAGTGACACAATAGAATTTTCCAAGTCTGAATAACAACCTGATACACACATAGGTATGTATAAGAATATTACGAAGATGAAGCCACATATTTCATATTAAAACATCTTTCTATGTAATATTTGAATGCTAGTTGTTTGTTGTGTCTTAATATTTGATATTAAAGTGAATTTAACAAAAAAAAGTACAGTGACAATTTCATCAGCGGAATCTCCAATCTTGAATTATACGAATTACTCAGTTTTCATAAAATTTCAAGTCCAATTTGTTTTCATATTTCTGTTGCACAAAGGTTTCACAAACCAAAATTTTTGGACATCAACCAAAATGTAAAGTGTATCTTTAAAAATAATCGAATTTACAGTCTTCATTCATAATCTAAAATAAGCTTAAGTACTGTAAAATGTCCGAATTTACCGAATTTTAAATCCTTAACTCTTAGCCTAAAACAAGGCAACGTGGGCACAGCGAGGAATAACCAATTAAAATATTTTTTTGTTAAAACTGGATCTAAAATTCTATGTACCCGTAATGTCCGAAAGATAGAGTTAATATTGTAACTCAAAAACGAAGTAACCGTTGCTTTATTACTAGAACATTAGTTTCGCATGACGTAGCAAAGGGTCTGCGGTCTGATGTACTCGCCGGTCCAGTTTTAACGAAATATTTCCGTGTGCAAAGCAAATTTGTGAGCTTTTTCAGTCCAATTTTGAATTGACGTGGGCGACTTTTGAACGGTTTAGCTCGGTTCCTCCGCCAAAGGTTTTCGGTTTCGGCGGTTTTCACATTCGTTTATTATTACTTATTTTATGTAGAGGAGCTTTTCAGCATCTCGTTCTTTGTGAAATTTGCAGAATTTAATTTTTTCAGTATATATTAAAAAAGAATATTGCAGTTTGAACACTTTGTTACAGCGTCAGTGACATTGATATTTCAGTAGCTTAATTAATTTTAAAAATAAATTTTTTATAGTACTTTTGTTTTACTGTCGTTTCAAAGCCGTCCAAATTGTTTTTACTTTATCATAAACTTATCTACAGTAGAACTATGAGCGTAATGATCCCTCGACGTTGTTGATTGTATTGACCTTTGCAGAGTAAGTCGTTAATTAAAACTTTGTAACTTGTAAACCTCGTAATGGAACATGGAAAATTAATTCCTAACTACAATTTCACGATGTTTCCACTATCATCAGAACTATAGCCACACAGTAATATTTACAACACTAATTTCTCCAAAGTATATTACTTTCATAACTTCGTGAATAACTTTCTTGTCAAAGACTTACCTCGAATCGAAGCTAAAATAAGTTTGGTCCGTGAAGTTGTCAGCATGAAACACAATCTTGACGAAGTTGGTCTCCGAGATGAATGTTTGAGGCTGTTCTATCTCACCGCAGAACAAACCAGGTTCTTTTCTGTTCGAGACGTCCGTTTTTGCGTTTCCGTCGACTATCTGTAGACAATAAGTTGAATAATGAACCATTTTACTACAATATATTCGTCTTGCAATCGAATTAAACGTTATAAAATATTTATTTTCTCAAAACAAACAAAAAAATCACTCACAGAAAAATATTAACTATAAATACGGGTATGATAATTTTTTTTATAAGGCAATTAAACTGCTTAGTCGCAAAATGTTTTAACGTCTTTATATCGTTAAGCAATTTATCATAGAGCTGAATCCCGTCATGCAGAATATTCTTTTTGTCATATTGTTTCGTCCCAGAAGTAATAAGTTATATATCTACTAGTCATTCGTTTATGGTAATCGTTTTTTTTGTAAATGCTTTATATCAGTGTATTTCTCTGGTAAATAATTTCCTTATAAGCATGCAGGCGTGATCAATATTTGCAGGTATGGGCTAGGTTTATCAATATTTTTTTTTTAATTATTTTAGATTGGAGGAACAGAAGAAACATATTGGAATAAGGTTTTAAAAGGTTTATTCAATGGTATTTGTAATTTTCGCAAATATGTTTTCGCTGTTAATCCCCATACTTGGATTAAATGATCTAAGTGAGTTATAACAAAGTAATTATCGTCTATCGAACATATTTCGGGAGGTATCGTACTATGTCTCATAGTGCCATTGGTAATGTGTATACAGCAATATTAAAATGTATCTGGTCCTAAATATTTGAAAGTAGGAATCCATTAACTTTTATCTTTCTACGGGAGGATACATAATGCGTAGTGATAGTGACAGATATCTGAATATTTCTGTTACTATCAATGAATCAACGATATAGATGTGATATTAAAAAAAAAAAATATTTATACAATTCCGTAAAAATCTATGTTTTATATTACTTTGTTGTTAATTTATTATCATGTTAATTTTTAGTTACCTCATCCCGAGAGAGCACCAGTATCAAGTATTGGAACGATCATGAGATTGATGGTGACGAGGACGTTTGTCATCAGGTAGGTATGAGAAAATATCAAAGTGAATGAAGTTTTGGGGAGTATAAAGAATCGGAAGCAACCAATTTAATAAACGAAAATATCACAAATTAATTCAATGGAATTGATAGGATGAAATTTAAGATGAAAATTTAAAATTAAAGTGGCCTTGTAAAATGATAATAAAGGACTCTCGATAATGAAATATCCCAGAATTTTTGCTTGAAAGTCAAATAAAAATGGTACGGCGAATGATTCGATAATTATTCTTTTAAATTGGTTCGCAATTCCGGAGTTCATCCGCCGTGGATAAAGTTCAAAAATTAATTAGTGGAATTGGTAAAGCGTCCGTCGACTTAATTACTGGCGTGAATGCCAGCGATTTTCGTATCTTAAGATTTATTATTTTACGGTTTCGTGATTCGTTTCTTCTGTATTTATTTATCCGCTTGATTGCCTTCGAACGCGAAATAAAATGTGCATTTACTATCATACCATTAACATTCAAAAGTATCGTACCATATCTCTTAAAATGTATTGTACCATAATTATTATAGATTTTCCAAAGGCTTAGTTATGATTGTTATTAAGGAGTGATTGAAATATTACAAATCCTGTTATTGTGTCATTATAATGTTCACATACATAATGAAAGTCGATTTCTTATAGACTAAATTAATCTTTTTCATTCACTTGATTTATAGTTGACTTATTGTAGTTAACTTGTTGTAGTTATATTAGACTTACATATATTTGCTAAGAACTCATAGGACAGAATAGCAAATTGATATCTTTGCTCCATTGTTAATGGTATACCAATCATTGCATGGGGTATGTTTTTAACATTGTTTTAATAACAGAAGGAACAAAATATATCCTGAGAACTAAAATTATGACAATCTCCCGAGGTTACAATAATTTATAATTCATTTCGACTGTTACAACAGCATTGATAACATTAAATCATTTTTTAAATACGATAATCAATAGAACAAACATAACGAAGTTCCCCTATGCGTTTTTAATACCCGGTAAATTACTAATGAGCGTAAATTATGTTTTTTTTAACATAATGAAAAGCAACGCCTCGTGGCGGTTTGTGTTAAGTGTGCAATAAACCAGTGTGTCTAGGTTGATTTACCGCCCTCGCGAGTCGTAAACACGCAGCAGGGGTTGTTTGTGGAATTAGAACCTATTATTTTAAATGTCTTCACAAACAACCACCGACTCGATGGGAAAGTGTATTATTGCTTCAATATTATATATTCTTAACTTTATTGCGGCGTTTTTATATTATGTACAATTAAAACGAATACCTAGTTTTTGAGAATCATGTTTTAGTAATATTTTTGATAAAATAACATTGTTATTTCTAAAGAAATATATACAATATCGATAATAATATCTTCAATATTGTTATTTTATGGTTACACATCATGTTTTGACGATAATGTTTTTGTTGTATTGTTATTATAATAAATATTTTTTTGTTACGTAACATTACTTGTATTTCTTATGAATCATTGTAAATGTTTCATTTTCTTTCATTTAACAAAATAAATGAAAATAACAAAAACGAAGCGCCATTTTAAGTTGTTTTGCATATAAGTATGTATGATAAATTAGAATTCATGGATCATTCTTACTTTTCCCGAATTTACTAGGTGAATGTTAAATTTGACGGAAATTACCATCAAATCGTCGATATAACTAATCAGATCCCAAGAGAACTAAGTTAGGACGCATCAGAGGGCTAAATAAGAACCTTTAAATTGGGTCACAACAGCACTTACTACCCACTGACAATGATAGTGTTAAAATAAGTGAAGCTCGCTAAGAACCAGAATAAATAGCAACAGTTCTTTAAAAAGACCTTTAATTGCCATGGAATCTGCTATATCATTGTGGCGTCCTTTTTCATCTTTTTATATTGTTTTGGAAAACTTTGAAGTTTCGTGACAATGACTATAAGTCAGTAACAAAAATGATAGTTTTATTTAAATGTAATGTGAAACAAACTCACCTGCATATATCCCTTGTGGCAAGTTGTGCCATTGATAAGAGTGCCGACTTTAAACTTTTTGAATCTTATCCTCAAAATCCAGTCTTTCGGAGATCCCCTGAAAGCTCTAAATCTGCAACAAAAATGTTTGATTAGCATTTATTTATATATTGTGCATAGTTGAGTGTGGCTATTGATTCAATAATAAATATTATGGACAATTTGTTTCAGCATTTCGATAGCTACTATTTGAAAACGTGATTTTGAAGAAGTAATTTTAATGTTGTGTTATATTCCTTAATTACGTTCAAAAACTTGGTAACGAACGAATGCTTTAGGACTTTCACTACCAAAATAGCACGTAGCAGTTAATATTAACCTGATGTCAATTAGTCCCCATTGTTAAGTCTTAATTGAAATCAAGATTTTATCTGTGTAATTATCCTTAAATTTCAGACAAGTTAGTAACTGTTTTCATAATTAAAGCAAAATTTTTAACAGAATTTTATCCGCAACATTTTAAGATTTGAGAATCTCATCGAAATTCCAGTAAGAGACTAATAAAATAAACGCAATCTTTCGGTACGGGAGTTCTCAGGGGAGACATTTTGGGCCTCATTTACTACTTTCTGTCCGTTGAAAGCACTTTCACTTAGAGAATTGCAGTTCTTTATGTTCGTTTTGTTTTGTATAGCCGTTTTTATTCTTTTCTTTATTGAGCTGTAACATTTTGCTAACTAATACGCTTGAGAAAATTTATTTATGGTAGGTACTGTATATTTTCTCAGGTAAGTTTCTCAATAATATTTTAATAACTGTTTGTGCTAGTTTGAAATAATTTAGTGGTAAGATTGTCTGTGGCAAGTGGAATCGTAGGTTGTACAGATTTGCCTATCTAAAGCATAATAATTTTATGATTTCCTAAAACTGTAATCATAATATGATTCGGTTAAGCGCTTAAATAAGAACCTCACCTGTATGTACATGTGAGAGGTCTTCCAAAATTTTCTGGCGTGACTGGTGGTGATGATACATCTTCATATATTTCCACTGTCTTGTTACAGTGATCTCGTTTTGAATCTGTAACAAAAAAAAAAATACCATTATTTTTACTAACTATTTACACTTGTAAGGAATAGATTCCTACTATCGTATTTGAGGTGAATTTGTGACGTGGATGAGCGGTAAGTGCAATTTGTAAAAGCTACTTTCTCGCTTGCTAGTCTCTTCACTGAACAAAAGTCACGTGCCGCTTTCGTGTCAGTGACCTTTTCTAAATCATTTTCATTCTGACATTTCAGATCGATGCACATGGGCCGGCTGTATAGCGCAACATACAGAATTAACAAAAGCTTCGCTCGAGTCAACGAACTGAGCTTTACTAAAATTTTATTCTTTTCTGACGTCGTAAGGGCGGTGCACGTAGGCGGGTGTATCGCACGGCATGCAAACTCAGAAGTTGTATTCGTGTCAACGAACTTTTCTGAATCATTTTGATCTTTGCTATCGCTCAGGCCTAACAGATTTAATTATTCTGCACCGCATAGAATCTCCAAGCGAATAATTTCCGTTTTATCAAAGTAGGCAAAGGGTACGAGCTCCACTTATTGTATTACGACAAAAACCATTGTGATAGCTTCCTGAAATAAACCATTACAAAACGGATGTTGACATCTTCATCTATTTTATCACAAGACAAAAGCGTGAAACGCGTTCCAAGGTAAAAAAAATAAATTTCGTGAGTTATTGTATTTATAAGTACTTTTAAAAGGCGTCCTCATCTTTATAGAGGCTAATACTAGATACGTCCTAAAACCTTTTGAACACCTTACCTTCTAAATAATTTTGAAAGCATCTAACTTTGACTTGAAAATATAGACACTTAATGGCAATTTAGCTCAGGTTTATTGCTCTCGATTCAATTTAATACACTCTAAACCCAGTCGTCTAAGCTGATCAACGACCCTTTGTGTTTCAAGCTCATAAAACGCAATACCAGCGCCCCCTACCGCGAGACCGTTGTTACATACTGTGATAACGGCAACAGCTCATAAAACGCTTTCAGCGCTTGAGAGCATGACAACAGGCAATATGTTTGTTAAGTTATATTGCTTACTGTTGGAATTTGCATTGGTGTCACCGTTTCAAGACCTCGAGAGTTTTTTATGAGTACCCTAGGAGATGGTTAGAAGTATCATTTGGCGTACGAATTAGACAGCATTATTTTTTACGCACCAGTGAATGATATTGCCAATGATTAAATTCTTTACTTACATACAATTCTTCGGGTTAGTCTGACACATTTCATACATCACTTAATTATGTTTATAAGCACGTCAGGCCTGTTCGGCTACGTTTTCTTCCTGAAACCGTGATTGAACACGTTTCAGATGTTCATTTGTATTCTGTACTTGTGACAAAATAAATGACGTAGCTTCTATCGTACATATATCACAGCATTGCTATCACGTGTGGAGCGATCGCTTCCGTACGAATCATACTCACACTTCAGTGAACGACAGATCGGAGTGACTAATTTTCTTTTTGCATTTCTCACAAGCGATTTCGCAGATAAACTGCTTTGGGACTTGAATGGAATAGCGATGGTAATAATACTTTTTAATTTTGGCTACCGTATCAATGACGAAGTGTAAAGTACATTGTGTATGCGTCTACCATAGGTTTTTTCCGTCACCCAGGGTCGACTGGAAGAGACTTTGTATCTTCTAGTTTGCGGTACAGCAAATAAAAGAATAAATGAACGTGTTGCAGAGTGTACTAATTGTTTTTTAATCAATATACAACCAGATTTATTTATTTATTTATCAGGTTTGTTTATTTTCCTAGGCATGCGTGCTCCATCTTAGGATGCATCCGCGCTTTCCATCAGGCGGGATCGCGGCCGAACACAAGCCTATCATATGATAAAAAAAAATTTTTCTATATTTTTAAAAGGCATAGCAATCTATCCAAATAACTAAATTTGTAAAACTTAGAATTTATTTTAGAATTATAAAATAAAGTAATAAATAAAATTGGAGTTTCTGTTTGTAATAAATAATAAATTCCGGGCAGGACGACGTCTGCCGGGGCCGCTAGTTTTAAATGTGATTCGAGAATCGAAATCAAAGCAATATCATACTTTACTATGACCATGAAACACCGGAAAGCACTAAAAGTCACTCGTACAACAGATCACTTGCGGCGCAATAACTTTTTATGACTCGTGCCATAATTCCGCAGCGGTTCTGTCACGTAACACCGGATTGAGAATATTTCGTCACGCGATCATCAGGAGCGACGCGTTCGGCTAATATACAGATCGTTACTCATACTTTATATCGTTACAATATTTGATGATTACAGTTAACGTAACATCACGCCTTAATCCCTGAAGGGGTAGGTAGAGGTAGAGAGTGTAGTACACTCTCACGTTTCACCAGTTACGTTTACGTCTCTTGGAATAGATGTCGAGCCTATTGCCGTACACCGGGCACAGGTCCATACTCCGAGTCACTACTAGAAATTCTAAATTAGAAAATCTAGTACGAGCTGGGATTGGAACCCAGGACCTACCGATCAGCCGTCGCGTTTGCAGCCACTCGCCAACGAGGCAGTCATGATTATAGTTAATGTCATAATTTGATAAATTACAAATAATTATAGGTATACATAGAAGAAGCACGGCTGATGCGTAAGGATAGAGATATTGGCTATCGGTTATGTTTGCCTGCGCCATAACGGATCAGTCGTGACTATATAATAATCCTAACGATATTGTATGGTCTAATGACTATTAACATTTGATTAATAGTCAATAATTGACGATCGACAATATATTTATGTAGTATTGACTATTTATATGTTAAATTTATTTAACACGTCACTTGTTTGTTCTACACGTATTGGCGTTACATCAAATATATTGAGCGTAGAATAACTCAACGCAGTTCAACGCTTCGTAGAATTTACAGTGCAGTAAAAAAATCTTAGGTAACTTTTTTTATATCACGGCATATAGCAGTAAGCGTCGCTTGCGGCGCAGATTACTTGTAGCGCAGTAACCTTTTATGTCTCGTGCAATAATTCCGGCGCGGTTCCGGGACATAATACCCGATTTGTGACATTCTCTCACGGAACCAAAATGTCAACTGAATACACAATGTAACTTATAGGGACGTTCGACGCTTAAAATAGACTTGCTATCAATCGATGGGACGTAAACGTAACTGGTATAACGTGGTAGTGTACTACACTCCTCAGCCTACCCCTTCGGGGATTGCAGGCGTGATGTAACGTTTTTTTTACGTTTTATAATAACCATGTATGGTCGATTTGATTTTCTAAAAGATTTAGCTCTAAAGGCTAGGGTTTTAAAGGTTTAAATTGTTATTTATTTACTTCTAATAGACTTCTTTTAGTATTTTTAGTACAATTTTATTACGTAGCGTACAATTATTATTCATAATAATATATTTTTTCTCAACTAATCCATATCGGAGAAGTGCGGTAGTGCTCAACCCTGCCGTATTTGTGCAAGACAGATGATTATCATGAGACACATCGTCAGAAAAGCGACAAATCTTAGTGTTCTCCATATTAATCCTTAATACGCGCGATATTTGGCCACGGCAATGTGCAAGAGTGTTAAACTATAGTATTATCTTGCTAACTTCGAGAGAACACCTTCGTCGAACAGTACAACTATAAAAGGGTTGACGATAAAAATATATGGAGTGAATAAGAGATAAAACTGGCAATGATTTATGAACACATTTCTTGTTATATACGTTTGATGATGATAATGCTATACCTAGATGAAGAAATGAGCAAGATTAAATCGAAGATAAAGGTAATCGTCAAGATGTCATAGACACTGGCATGTTTCCTCCCCACTGACATTATCGCTTCTGGGACACATAAGATCCAATTAAGTGTTGAGATTGATAAAGGAAGTATGTGCTTCACGGTCTGCCAACTTGCAAAAAACATGGCGTACATATGTACGAATTAAAATAGGTGAAAGTTCTAAAAGGAAGCTCTTTATGAGGCTTTATTGCGAGAGAACGTAGTTAAAATGGTTAATAAGATTTCTTCAAAGGCACAAAAATTTTAATGTTATACAATTTTTTTAGAAGATATCATTCTTCGGAAATCAAGATAACATAGGTATATGTTGTCAATACGTTTTATAGAATCTAAGATTGGTAGTATTGCAGGGCTTATCGATCACATTTCAATATCCAAGGCCATATATATGGAAACAGTTCTACAGAAAGTATAAAGTAACGAAAGTTCGGACTTTCTTAACGATTAATTATATCAGCCTTTTTTGAGGGCACGTTTCTATAAATTTCTAATAGAGGATTCCATAAATGTCAATACAAGTTAAAAGGAGCACTCGGTAGAGGAGGCTCCAGGAAACCTAAAATTGTGTCGAAAGGTTCATTCTCTGCAGCACAATATTGCATTGTGGCCATGATGCTAATGTATAATGCGCTCCCACATAAATATGTGGGATCATATATATATGTATGTACATACATACACATTTATACATGTGTGTGTGTCTTTGCGTGTGTATGTGTGTTTGAGTATTTGTGCGTTTGTGCGTTTGTGTATGTGTTTGTGTGACTGCGTGTGTGTTTGTGTGTGTATGCGCGTTTATCCGCATGTGTGCGTAACATAAACACTGTGTTATGTTATCACAACGACTTGAAAAATCGGCATACAATAGATCGAACGTCACAATGCATCGACAGTTGACAAAAAATTTAGAATTGGTTCGGCAAACCGAACATAAGTTCGCCGTTATGTCGCTGTGTGCTAAGCTCTCCGCGGAACTGTTTGTAATCGAATTCCGACACATATGCTCTCCGCGAGAACGCGCGAGTGGATAGAATGGATAAAAATTTATGAGAGCCTTTTCGGGAGAGTTGATATTTTTTTGTCGCTTTTAATATCAGGAAATTGCTAGCCGAAGCCATTACGGAGGTCATGTGATGTGAACTCGTGACTTAACTGGAAATTCAGATGAACTTTTTAGGAGAATTATAGAAGATTGAATAATGACTCATCGCCAGAAATATTTATTAATAAATTCGCTATATTTAAGATCACTCGCATTTTTTTTTTAAATTAGATATTGACTAGTGCAAAAACCATACTATTTTGAGGTGAGCGGCGGCAGTTTTTAAATTTTTTGTTTGCATCGTGACGTTGTCTATGCATTCATAGTTTTGACGCGGTTAGAGATTGCAAAGAAAGTATAGAATTAAGCAACAGATCCGAGTGGCACTTGAACGGGTGACTTCTCTTATCTCTTTTTTCTCCCTTTTCCATTTTCCCACTTACAGAGTACGTTATCATAGGTCCCGGTTTTTACCATAAGATAACAATCATGAAATTTTATTGGATTCCCCTTACGTGGTTCAAATTTCTTCCAATATACGGAATATCTTTTATTTTCTTCCGTCGGTGTTAACCTGCGTGGCGGTGAGGTAGCTAAATATTTCGAGAAAAGCTAAATAATAAGAGAACCTTGTCCAATAGCGATACCTAATTACTACATATATTCAATCATTCCGTGTATTAAGGGCCGAGGCTAAAATAATTATATAATAAATTATATAATATGTCATCCCGCACAGAACACCTAATGCCAAAATAGTAGAAGATATACATACAAGCAAGTCAGGTCAATAAGGATAGATATTCTATGGTTATAGATCTCTGTTGCTTGTACATCCGTCACGCTCTTCCTCTCATTCTCAACTCAGACTCTGACTCCCCCATCAACCCATATCGGACCTGTTTCACCTAAATAGTTTTAGTCAATTAAATTCTAAAATAAATGACATAAGGGTCACTGTAGGGTCACTCGGCTTTACTCCCGGTGAACCAGTATACTACGGCGGTTGCGGCAGTAGCTCCTCAAAATCCTAAACACAGGGAACTTCATCCGCTAATGATCCCGAACCTCCCGAACTTTTACACCTACGCTACTTTAGGAAAACTTTCGCAAAATATTATAGTGTTCCTGCGGCTTCCTTATACTTTTATTGGTGTCCCGGGAACAAAGTTTCTGGTACGGATAAAAGAATTCCCTCTCGAACTTTACTTACGGTCGTGTTTAACGGCTATTTATAAGTCGTTGTTTCATCATAGCATAGTACATAACATAAATGGGAAAAACACGTGACAGATACTGTACATTTTTGAGATACGGCTTATCCTGAATTATTAAAAATTACTTTAGACGGCACTGCATTTCATTTTATCAACGATAATATGTTTTTTTAAAGAAAAGATTAACTAATGTCATATAGGTTAGTAGGATTAGAATTCTTTAATGGTAGTTATTTTATTGGTCAATAAGAATATTGATTAGTAGCATTTTCAGTTTTTGGACCGTGAGTTTTGAGTCTTGCACAATCCTCGAATATCTATCGCTAATCTCTAAGCATCGCTATGTCTCTCTAATAAATCAAAATCTACATGTGAAGTGTCCAATTTTTAGATTATTAATACATAATGTACTCGTATGTTCTACAGAGAAACATTTCACCACAATAAAAGCAGCGTTATGAAAACTTAAGAAAACAATTCGCACGTTCCAGTTCACTCAGTCAGACAAATCGATAACAAAAAGTATAGTTTATAAAATAAACTTTCGCTTATCGCTCATCTCCTCATAGTGAGACAAGCGAATTAAGAAATGTTCTAGTACGTAACGTTTATTACGGCAAACGAGTGTACTCGAGTCGAGTGTACATTGATACTGCGAGCTGGAATATCATGTAATCTGGCGAGTTAATCTCTTAAATGTCCAATATGCTCTTCAGTGCAAGTACTCCTAATAGCATTGTTAGCTTTTAACGTACGTTATGTACCAAGATTGCTCTGCGCGCGGCGCAAGCGAAGGACAACACGCTTGTCACCATGCAAGCGATTAGGCTATAATAATAATAATATTCTGCGATAACACACGTGGCAATCTGATCTCAATTGAACTAAGCCTATACTACTGTCACTAGATAATATACAAACATATACAGTTCTAAATACGCATACAGATAGTTTTACATTCTGACACAGACCAGATATTCGTGCGCTTCACACAAATACTTACTGTGGGAATCGAACTAACGACTTCAAGTTAGGCAGGCAGGGCTACTGATCTTAAGACTATAAAGTCATAGCAGAGGATCAGAGGAATATAAAGGGAAGATCAGAGAAATACACGGGCAACAAAGTTTGCAATTAATGGCAAAAAATACTTTTACTCTTCCAGGCTACAATCAATACTTAAAATGTTTTAGTGTGAAAGCGACCCATATACACATAGTAAGACACGAGGCATTCCGACGAGCAGTGAGACAATTACAATAGATTCCACATCCACATTCCACGTTTGTGGAATAGCATAGAAATTTACTACAGATGGCTTGTACCTTTGTTTCCTACACATATTACACGCAGACATTTCGCTAAACTTACCTATTATTGAAAATTATTCCATAAGGAAGGAGCGCCAGATTGATTTAATCCACAGATTCCAACATAATATATATTCCCGTGAAGTCTGCCAAATGAGTATGATATTATAGGATTTTTTCCTGTTGACTGCAACCTTGTTTGGTTCAGGTACTTTGCAAGAAAATGCAGAAAGAACGTATTGTTCAAGAAAAGGGGAATACAATGATTTTTTTTATTACCGTTTTGTTTTAAAACAACCTCAAGTTTTAATTACCTAGTAGATAAATGGATGGACTACCTCGGATGTCTGGTGATTGTATGCAGAGGGTTTTTGGTTCGGATCTGGGGCCGAGCAAAGTATAATTGGGTTTTTGTATCTTAAAATTATCATTAGCAGTTCGGAGTTTGGTTTTGTACAGGCCATAGCAAAACTGGTGGAATATGGCAGTATCACATCCCTTTGTTTACCCCTTCGGAACAAAACAGGCGTGATGTCACGTAATATTGATTGAAATATATTAATAATTACAGATATTTACAATTTCCATGTATTTATTTTTACTCCACAATATGTATTTTCATTAATGTTATTCGTTCATCGTATTTTCTTATTTCCGTGGTAAGTAAACAGAACCTTAAAAAACGAATGTCATATCGGATCTGTAAAAAACACCATAACAATGGAATAATAGATATCCCGTACTACATCATTGCTCAAGTCCCTTCCTTAAACGGAAAAACTCAGCGAATCAAAACAAAGGCGAGAGAGAGAAGGCAGTAAATGGTGAGAACAAAGAATAAACTTTAATATTAATGTTGGTGCAAATTGCCTTTGTAAATAATTACTTTTGTTTAATGAGATGTTCGTTATTCGTTCATCACGCGTTAGTGTTCTGCAAGGACGTGGAATTAGTCGCGGGAGACCACTGATTATAAATATAAAGTCATTTGCAACCATACCCACCTTAGTATCATCAACATCATCATCACCACCCTCATCAACGTCATTATCATCACAATCGTCACTATCATCATCTTCAGAATCATCAACATTAACATTATCCTGACCATCATCAATGCTATCATTAAACAATAATAACATCAGTGTTAATTCATTAAAAATTTTGGACTGCACTGATATTCAACCATAAATTATGTGATGGTTCACAAAGAAATTGGTGATACAGCCGACTAGATACCTGAAACTTTAGAAATTCAAGTTGCTGATTTGTACACATGCATTCATGCAACGTCCCTAAAAAGTCTAGGTATCTATGTAAATTGTCTTGACAACACACTTGAGAGAAATTCCACATTATGTTCATTTCATATTTATTAATGGCTCAGATTCGAGCTAGTGAAAATGTATCATATAACAAAATTAAGCGACGGAAGTACCTACTCGTAGTGAGAATGGTTTGGGTTCAAAACCTTGGATAAAACTGCCGCTGCTCAATACCTAAAACATGGTATAAAGTTCATATTTCCAAAACTACAGTCCACGCGCGAGTATCATAAATTTTGACAAACGACCTGTCCAACTTTGTTCTTAAATTCAATGCAATCTCGGAAACTATAGACACAACCTTCATCAATCATCCACAGCAAATTGAGAAAAACGCCAAGTTCTGGTAATGGAAACATAATAGCAAAGGAGATATCTCGCTACGTATAATACAATAGTGATGTATGCGCCTCACGGGAGCGAAGTTAGCAGAAAATTCCCACCGAAACTGATGGAATAACTTGCAATATCGTGTTTGTTTTGAATTACGTTTTAATTTGTATCATAATTATATCCGCGAAATCGACCGCGAAGTCAAATTATGAGCACAATAGGTAGTATCTGCTTGATCGCAATGATCCACGGCTGAACTTGAAGTGTGTGTTAAAATATAGACAGGATAGGACTTAGTTCTCTGTACAAGAATCTGAATAAATTGTACATTTGTTATTGTTATTTTTTAAGAAATAATAACAATCATCATCATCATCATCATCATGACGATGATGGTTATTTCTTTTTGCGGTGTAATTTAGTGGAGTGGATTAGTGGCTTAGAAACTTAACTCAAGGACGTCTACAAGCTGGTGCTTCAAGCATTCATACATATGTTTTGGGAGACGCAAACGTTTTTTAAAATATCCTGATACAGTGACTTGCCAAATACAAAGTTAAATATCGTTGAAGATAAACTAGAAGTTAAAAAAAAATAATTCAAAAATTGTTAATTACCTATTCAAATAAGCAACAAATATTAGTGTTAACCCAAAAAATATTTTCCATTTGGCACTCGGCACTCCCTGCCTAGCCCGTAAGGGACGTGGCGTGGCTATATAGTAATAGTAATTGGTATTATATATTTATCGTGAATATGCTTTAAATAGAACACACCATATTCATTCCCGGATAATACTATGTCTGTGCAAATTAGTTCTTTAATACAATAACATTCCGGAAATTACATTCGCAGCTGTGGTTAATTAGAAATTTGGTATTAATCGACGGGACATGTTATTTTCTCTAAAATCGTTTTGGAGTAATTACGATAAACCAAATAATTAACATTGACAAACGTTAACGACATCCTGTTACTAAAAACCAATAGGTTTTTGTTATATACACGTCGTAGATATTTAAAAGAACATCCTTTTATATTCATTAATTGGTTACTTTAAAACGCAACGATCCGAATGAATGAGAATATAGGTTTATGTTCCATGTGAAACTTTGAAAACACTAAGGTTGGAGTCGTTCCTTCGTAGCCTTTAGAAAAAACAGATTTTAGATTAATTAACCATATATTAAACGTTATAATGTCTGATGAAATGAAGGTTTTGTATTTAATATTGAGTACAAACTCAATTTTATTTAAGATTGGACCGAAGCGACGGACGGAGTAAATTAATTCCCAGGTGCTTCACAACGAAGTAAAATATTATTAACACTCGTCTCATCAATCACACATAGCATTTTGAGAAAAACGCCAAGTTCTTGTAATGGAAACATAATAAGGAAGAAGATACACTAGAATAGTATGAGTAGTGATGTATGTATCTCAGGGGGCGAACTTAGCGGAAAATTCCCAGCAACGCCGACAAAAATATTCTGATGTTTTGTTTGTGTTTCGTTTCTATTTCTGAAAAGCTCACGGTTTATTTTTGTTTCAAGCCCTTTCATGTTTTTTCCTCGACCCACGCACTTCTTTTTGAGTATCTAAACGTTGAAATGTTAACAGTTGTATTAATGAAACTTAATTATCATTATTCCGGGAATTTTACGTTAGCGTTTAACCGCCAACCGTTCTCTTTGATAATGGTATGTTTAAAAGACAGGTAGTTAACACAAACAATTCAGTACATTGTAAAATTTAATCTATTTTGGTATTAATTTGATCTAGTCACACGGATTGTGGTCTCCGGTAGACCATAAACTCTGTCCTCATTGTGGTCTAGACCGCAGTGTCCGCAAATATTGTACTGTGTGACTAGCAGTATATGCGTATGCTACTACATTAATAACAGCTGCAATAAGTAAGATGACTAGAATTTTAATGATAATTTGTTTATAAATTTTTAAAATTCAGTACCTATTTAATTGTTAATGTCTTTAAACAAATTAAACATTAATTTATGAAAAAAAATGGTTAAAAAAAGTTCTTGTGAACCACGGTGAAATATATATTATATCATTAAATTTATGCTGACGTGGTAATAAATATTGAAGAACTGTTCTTGCCTCGTAAAGATCTCAGTGTGACGACAAAATGATAAGAGAGTCGTGTAAATGTCGGACCTCGAAATGAACCTGCATACATACGTACAAAACTGCTTATGCATTTGGATAATTTGGACGGTATAATTCAATTCATGAAAATTTTTAATATCTCTCTATATAATGGAAATTATCGTGTGTAGTACTATTATTTTTTATACACTTTGTTGTGAGCTTAAAGGTATAAAGATAAACTGTCTGTAACGTCTTGTAACGTGATCAATCAGTCAAGCCTCATAATTAGGAAATACATTATTTCATTAAGAGAGGTCACGTGAGTACTGCCACGCATTCTTATCTGCTACTTACCTCGAAAAGGACGGTAGGGGTAGAATTGGGGATTACAGGCGTGATGTTACGTTTTTAGGTATGCTACGTTAATTAAATATCAATCTTATTTATAGTCATCATCATCTTTCTTATTGTTTCATAGTTAGATACTCTTCTCAGAAGAAGAAGGAGAAGGATATTAGTACTGTTATTAGTTGCAGGATATCACAAACACGCTTGTTAGTATAAGTTAGTTCACTTAGTCAAGTTGTGAAAAGTTCATCTCAAGTTGATACGATCAAGATATGAAAGTTGTTAGAAGTTATTAACTTTTCCAACGAGAATAATAATGTGTATGAGATGATCTAATGTCAAGGGGATGGACGCATATCTGAGACAGTAAATAAAAGTTGTTCCCGAGGGCGAAATGATCCTTTTTTGTTAGCAACTTTCGGTGGGAAGGAAGTGTAAAAAGTTGCGTTACAGTTCACAGCAACTTGGTCCGTGGAGTGCCCGTGGAGGGGAAATATTGCTAGGATTTATCGTATGTTGCTATCGACAAATTGTATAGTGAAGCATACCCGTGAAATTATGTACGGGCTTTTGCTCAGATGCTCACTTAAAAATATGAAACGAATTCTGAATAAATATTTTGTCCGGGATTACAGGCGTGATGTTACGTTTTTTTTGTCCGTCCGTCACTTTACTCAATATTTTTCATTATTATTATATCGTCACGCCAGATTTAACGGGATAGGTAGAAAGCAGTGATTCTTTTAAATTCATAACTGTTATCATAGACGTATGCCGTATTTAAGATAGGCGTTTTTCAAAATACATATAGTCATTTTCTTTCTCAATTGTTATCGTAGCAGATAAAATTTAAGTGTTTTTTAAGAAGTTCCGATATAAACCTTCCTCGCTAACCCGTATCAATGGTATACTCATCGGAGCACCACCGTGGAGACCAACTTTTAAATATTGCGGGATCTGCGCGTAGATAAAGAAAAAAAAAACAATTGTAGTCATTTTCCTTTACATAATGTCAATCACATGTACTTATATAAATAAAATGATAGAGGTCTACGGTTATGCTCACATCACGCTAAAACACCTGGATAGATTTCGATCAAATCTTTTTACCGTAAAAAAGATAAGGTAAGGTAAGGATAAGGTAAGATAAGGTTAATGAATATTAACAGAGTTTTTACAATTATTAGCGACTTTTTTAAGATTAGCAAAGGATATTTTTGCCTTAAATATTTTTTCATGTTAGTTTCTCTGTACGCAAAATATAATATCGATATTGTAAACAGTTGAAGAATTTGCGAATCAGCTAGTGCAGAATATTTTGTCAAAAAATATCAACCGGGTCGTGTATCTGTTAGGAGGCAATGATTGAATGCTAATGAGGGTTGTACCGTTAATTCCTATTGCGCCGTCTCGTGCTTTTCGAACTAGCTGCTTAGAGCTAGCACGTCGTAGACCTGAAGTTAGTTATAATAAAACTTTACTGATCTTCACTAAGTTAATTTTTGGTTTTAGTACAAATGCTCTTGTGTACTTAATATTTGTGTAATAAATAAAGTATAGATACGTAGTTGCCGAATACTGAAGACGCTCGTAATCGCTCTAGCCTGACCAGTTTAGAATGCCTCTAGTGATTAAGTGCGCTCTTTTTGAAAGTTAGTTATAATTACAAAATAGAGAATAAAGTAATAGATTAGTATTTGTAATATAGGTATGTTGTCAGTAAAAAAATACAAAAAAACACTATAATTAACTCACACAAACAAAATATCCGTTACAACAGAGTAAAGTCGGGAAGCCACTGCTTAATCCCGCGATCCCGCAAACTGCCGTTGCAGGGCCCGGGATGTAATTAGACGGTTCGCCAATCCCGGTAGGGCCCGGGATTAAGTCAGATTGGTTACTTAGTGTGTGAATTCATTAATAGCATATATCCTATTAATTTATTCAACCAAATGATGCCTTATTGTCTCATCAAGTGAACACACTTTGCTATTATTCCTTTTAATATATAAAACAAGACACTATATTATATTGAATACGTGTAATACTGACGGTTTTCGAACATAATGAAGCATTAGTGTCATACAACAAAAAGCCAGTTCCAGAAAAGCGTAACTAGTTTAAATTAGTCGGGAAAACTCTTAATTTGAGCGGAATTACTTGCTTTCATCTAATTTTCTTGGCAAGAGGATTCGTGCTTACGCAATCGTTATGTATGTTATATGGCGGACTGCATCCTATTCAAGAATGGACTTTATTGTGTTATTTGTAAAGCTGATTATAGCGTGAATTGCTCCCTTTAATCAGCTGATTGCGAGAACTCTATTCCGTTGTAAAGAACACAATTCCAACAGTTCAGTGTTGAGTGTGGCAAACTATTGTTATTGAATAAGGTATCTTTTAGTATCCAATCTTTTATTTTATCGTTATAAAAGATTAACAAGACCGGGAACTTCATGGAAACGTGTTTATATAATAGTATCTCAACAAGTGTAGTGGAGATGAAATTGTCTGTTAAAAATACGAATATTCAGTGATTGGTCTAATCAGTTCTACGGTGATTCATTACTGTATCGTTAGTGAACTAGTATACACGTTCAATCCGCACTCAGGACAAATATTTGTGTGACAAGCATTCGTCCTGTGTGTTATAAAACAAACAGGCCTGTCATAAAGTGGTATATCACTTAAAATTCATTGTAACGTATAAAACGTATCGAGTAGATATTATTTATGTACTTAACTAAGCACAAAAATGGATTCTAGTGCAATTAAAACATTTAAGAAGAAATGAATAAAAAACGATTTTTTTTTTGTTATGAATGAAAGAAAGTTTGCCTGCCAATGAGCGTGTGTTTGGACGGCGCGGCAGACTGCAGCGTTTAACCTTCTAATCCTGAGAGAAGATCCCTGTTCCACAGCGGAATGATAAAAAGTTGTCGATTATGACCAAAAGAAAAATTATTATGTTGTTTCTTGAGTTTATCATAATATCCCGCTTGGATTTTTCCGAAGGGGTAGACAGAAGAGTTATATTATACGTCTCACAGAAGAGGGGACTAGTAGTTCAAAAGATAGGTTATAAAATCATAGGAGCAAAGTGGTAACTGGTACCCTTTCCTAAGTCCGCAGTAGTTGAGTTGCCACGCGACAGAAACTATACGTACAGTAACAGTATTTATTAGTTTTAAGCGTGTTTCGAAAGTTATAGCGGGAAATGGAAAGAGTTTTGAAACAACAGCTTAGTACTAATAGACGTTATTAAGTTCTGGCAGCTGGTTGTGTTATCGCTCGGTAACTAGTAACTGGCATTATTGAGTAGGTACTATGGAGTTGGTACTATTGTTAAATGTGTTTTCGCTCGAATTCCAATTTCGCTCGATTATTATTATTATTCGAATACGTCATACAAGTTACCGAGTATGCAGATATTATATCTCTATACTATTACATATGTATATCTGACTGCTCAATAATTCATTATTTGACCTAATTGGTCGAGATATGTGAGGTACAGTCTTCTTGGCACCTGCACCGGTACAATTACAATGTACTACATTACAATGTCTTCTCACGCTTGCCTTATTACGGTAATAGGCTCACCCCCCATACCATGGTTGGATGTATAACATTACTGGGGAATCGTGGTAGAGTACCATACACCTCCTCCTGCCCCTTGGGGAAATACAAGCGTGATCATAAAATATCACCAGGAACTGCTAATTAGAAAACCGCAATAATATAGGACAGGACCCAGGACCTCTCGACTAGAATTTGCATTTGTGACTCCCGGACCAGCAAGGTAGACAAATGCGTACATGCGTGATGCTATGGTTGTCTCATATATGTGCATACAAAAACCAACTGTGAAGTATTAGATTAGTTTGAAAGATATAAATCTGAGTTTCTTTCTTTGGAAAGCAAAGCAATAAACTTTTATAAGTTAAGGGGTGGCCGGTGCGCCTGACTTGGCTGCAACCAGCCGCTCCGGACTTCTCGCGCGACACAGTGTATGGACACTTTGAATTAAATTATTAGTT